>CAJNIZ010044943.1:0-47280 GCA_905231905.1 Symbiodinium pilosum
CCACGGAGACCCAGCTGCCACAAAATCCCTGGACGTTCCACGTAATACTCCAAAAACTGTCCCTGGAAGTGAACCCGTCTGCTCTTGGATGGTTGCATCTGGAAAGTGGCTACGGCGCCAACAAGCAAGGCAGTAGATGTGGCAGGCAGCTTTGGGCTAGACTGTTGGAACTCCTGGAGCTGGTGGGCGCTTCTGCAGACAAAGTAGCAGCGTGGTGGGAGGAGGTTGCTGGTCGTGAAGGGGGAATTTACTGGAAATCCTTGGTGCTTAAGTGGTGTCAGCAACAGTTGCTTGTGCAGGGCAAAGAAACGTTGCTTGAACGACACAAAGATGTTGCAGCTCGCAGACGCTCAGAGGAAGCTGAGGAACGTACCAGGTCTGAGCTTGATGCTCGGCGAATGGGAGGTGTCCTCATTCAACCCTATTTCACCCTATCAGCCTCCTTATAGAGACCCCACGCCCTAAACCCTAAATCCTTAAGCTCTAGATGGCAGCGGGTTTCTAATGTCAGCACTCGCATCATGAATCGTCTTACGCGGCTAGGGTGTAGGGTTTAGAGTTTAGGGTTTGGGGTTTAGGGTAGAGTATGAACTTGTCATTACAAGAAACTGTCAATACGCAGGGTTATAGTATTTGGGGGAGGTCTACACATGGGATTATATAAGGATGAGAAGCTGCCATATGTATGGCAGCTGGGCGAAACATTTCTGGATCTCAAGAAAATAAAACCCTTGTCAGGGTTCCTGTTGTAAGGACGTTAAATGCCTATAGCTCAATTTTCCCAGGGTTCCCGATATACGTGTCTGTGAAAAACCTGTTGCTTCAGGAAGATAGCGCTAGTGTTTCTTGATTTGTTCCAAACACGATGAAATCGCTGTAATCCCCTTTTTGCATTTCATTTTCCTCCATGTTCTTCTGCATTTATCCGCCACTATTGGGGTAATATCCCTAAACCCCATACAAAACTAGAGCCCCTCTGTATCCCTATGTAATCCCTATACATGCATGTCATTCTTCACTCGCTGCACCTTGCTTGATCTGATTTCGGTCTGCACTCGGCCTAAAGCTTCATTCCAGCTATTTACGCCCAATCCCTGCCCCGCCCTCAGCCCTACTGAGGTTAACGCCAGGGGTCACAGTATACTGTTGAGGCCGGAATACTTGCCAATTTTTGGGTCCATTACAGGTACTTCTATTTTTTATAATCATACAAGAATTTCTTGGGCCATGATTACCCTAAACCCCAAACCCGCCACCCTAAAACCCTATCTAACCACAGTTTCCATTTCATATTTTCCATGTTTCCATCTGATTCTCCATGCTAGCCCTACTCTTATATAACCCCATATAAGCCCAAATATGCCGTAAACCCTAAACCCTATACAAGCTAAATATGCCAGGGAAGTATGCGAATTTTGCATGCTTTTACATTAGGTCCCTTTGTTGTTTTTCAGTGCCTGCTGGCCTGAGGGTATTTCCCGGAAAGGTATGAGAATACCATGCCTCTTATCCATGAGGCCGTATCAACCCTAAACCTTAAATCCTAAGCCCTACGCCCCAAATCCTGAACCCCAAGCCCTAAATCCAAACCCTAAATCTTGACCTTGCGCACAACCTTTTGTGACCCTGATTGCATCAAGCTTGGTACAGCCGTGAATCGTAAACCCCAAAAATCTTGGGATGCTGTTAGGGAACTGTTTCAATTACTAACACAAGCAAACCCTGTTATTCACTAAAACATACGGTAGGTTAATTTAAGGTCCCTAACAGCAACCCAGCCTCGTGAGGTAAAGGTGCAGATGGCTTGGCAGCCCCACTCTTTTGACTTGCATAAGGCGCGGCCAACAGGGTTCAAATTTGAGCTAGAGTCTAAGCTCCTTAAAGCGGGTATCTATAAGGGATTATATGGGGGACAACTATAGGGGTTACTAAGGGGGATGCTAGGAGTTTAGATTATGGCTCATTTAGAGTTTAAGGCTTAGGGTTTAGTATGGGAGAGGTAACCGCTTCAGGAGCTGAATCATGACAACTCCTGTAACAGGAGGATTTTGGCAATCGCAACCCCCGCTATGTTAGGTCCTTTTTTGTTAGCGGGTCCGATTTTTGTGTTTGGGGTTACTTAGATCCTCGCATAACTGTGTTGCTGCTACTGAAAAACGCAGCCGCCGCCGCCACTTCCTTTGACTGCTGTTGTGCGTATTGCAGGCTTGCTTGCGATTTCAGATGTCTTTGTTCTCGACGCGAGGGCCAACACCAGGATAATGGTTGAGGAGAATTTCGGGTTGATGGTCAGGGGCCAAACTGCTCTAGCTAAAGCTTCAGATCCCGCGAGAGTTTTGCGTACAAATGGTTCGGAAGGTCCGGGGCCTATTTGCTGTATGTTCGTTTACGGGAGCGTATGCCGCTTTCTGCATTAAGTGTGAGGACAAGCTAAGGCCGACTCGGCTGACTTTTCCAAAAGAGCCAACCACTGCCAGATGCAAATTGCCGTCGTCCCCAAGCAAAACTCTCCCTGCTCTCCACAGTATTCAAGTTTGTAATGAATATGGAGGTCCATGTTTTTTGGTGGGTGGTAATTTTGATGCAGAAGGGGAGGATTGGCCGGGAACATTTCTATAAAGGCTGCCCTGGTTTGGGCTTCGGAATGATCGGGAACACGGCGCCGAGGAAAATTGAAAGTGCGTTGCGCAGAGGGGCGGGGGATGGCCGAGAACTTGAGGAGGTGATGTATGCATGTGCAGTTCAGTTTAGGGAAAAGGGGGCACAGCTTTAGCATGAACACCCGAAGCACCCTTCTGAATCCTGTCATGGGGCCCTAAGCCCCAACCCAAAGCCCAAAGCAGGGAACCACCCCAGACCCTAAACCCTAAGCCTACCAATAAGCTGCACAAACCCCTTGCAAACCCATTATACCCACATAGGATTCTCGGAGTAATTCTGGAGCTGTAGTGCAGGGACCTTTTCATTCAAATAGGGCTTTGTGCTGTATTGTGCGATAGCTATGCAAGGACGGATTCCGGCAAGCCCTAAACTCCAAAACCTAAACCCTGAGCCTCAAGCCCTCAGCCCTAAGCCTCGAAACTTAACCCTAAACACGAAGCCCTAAGAAACAAATCCTATCCCCTAAACCCCAAGCCCTGGGCCAAACAACTGGGAGCGCCAGGGAGTCGGCCGGACACTTTGGGAGCTTCACGGCAGCTTCACAACGGAGGCCCATGGTAAGGTTTAGGGTTTAGGTCTTCGGTTAAGGGCTGAGGGTTTAGGGTTAGGTAGGTCTCCTGGGTTTAGGGTTTCGGGCTTAGGGTAAGGCAGGTATATTGGGGTTTCCGATATTTGTGCTTCCTTGTAAATTGTGGACTGTGGAGCACACAGTATCAGGAGCCCAAATTTGGGCTATAGGTCTAGGGATTGCGGCTTCTCAAAAGTGGGTACAACTGTAAGAGACCATGCGAGCTACGGAATATTTACTTAGAACCTCATAGTAATGTACAGGGGTTGTGTGCGAACATACGGGGATACTCTGAGGATCATAGAAAAGGTAATGCAAGGCACTTTTGTTGTTCATGGATACTAACCCCAAACCCGTAAATCACCAAGCCCTAGAAATTGAACCCTAAACCCTAAATCCTAAGTCCTAAACCTCCGCTTTGTAGTGGGTGGCGGATCACCTACAGTAAGTCTTCTCATGACCCCAGCTGGTTGCTCCAAACCAATGGCGGAACCACAGAAGCGACTCTGTAGCAATTTTTAGATATTTAGGGTTTAGGGTTTAGGGTTAGCGCATTTGCGGGTATATCTGGATAGTTCCAAGATTGTTTGGAGGGGGCTGAGTCATTTGGGGAGGCTGAATTGTTTGGGCAGGGCGGTGTCGTTGTTTGTGGCAATGGCTGGAGGGTAAAGATTCAGGTTAAGGACAGGGTTTGAGGTTTAGAAAGGAGGTTGAGGGGCACATATCCAGGCTTTGGAGTCAACTAGCGTTCGGTCATGGCTATTAAGTTTAGAATCCCCTCCCCCTAATATCAAATTCCCCCCACAAATATTCCCATTCTGGTAAAAAATATATGAGGGGCATTTAATATTAGGGGGGGGGGGTGGTGGGGTGTAATATTAGGGGGAGGGAGTAGTGAGCTTGACGTAAACTCATCCCCTGATGCTACATAGTTTGTTGACAGATTTCATTTCTAGGCTTACTCGAATCACAGCATGAAACCTCCTTTAGCACCCCGGGGCTGTTTCAACGCAAGCTTTGGTATGGTGGCGTGAGTATGATTAAGACATGTTTTGGCAGAATTCGGGGTGGACATCTTGCTTTGAGACCCCCTCAACCCCCAAAGCCTTGACCATAGAACCTGAAACTCCAGACCCCAGCAAAACACTAAATGCCAAGTCCTAACCCTAAGCCCTAAACCCTAAACCCAAAACCCCTGAACCCTAAATCCCAAACCCCTGAACTCAAAAACCTAGACCCTAAATCCCTAAACCCTAAGCCCCTGAACTCAAATCCTTAAGCCCTAAACCCTAAACCGCTCAACCCCAAACCCTAAGCCCCTGAACCCCAAATCCTAGACCCTAGAACTCTCTACCCCAAATCCTAGACCCTAGAACTCTCTACCCCAAATCCTAGACCCTAAACCCTACACCCCAAGCCCCCTGAACCCCAAATCCTAAACCTCAAGCTCTAAACATTTGTGCCAGGTGCCGTGCACGCTGAATGTTTTCTTCCACTGTAGGGAGAGGCTGGGCCCCTTAAGGGCCCTGTAGGGTTTAGGGCTTAGGATTTAGGATTTCGGACTTGGGGTTAAGGGTCTAGAAATTAGATCCCTAACCCTAAACCCTAAACCCTTTAAGGGTCTGGCTTGGGACCTTTGGGTCGAAGGTTCAGGATGGAGCTACAGGGGTTTAGGGTTGAAGGGTTGAGGGTTTAGGGTTTGGGGTTTGAGGTTGAAGGCTGCAGGGTTCAGGGTTTCAGGTTTAAGGCTTTGGGCTTGAGATTCAAGCCGTGGGGTTTGAGATTTGGGGGCTTGAGTTTTGAGGTGTGGGGCTTGAGGTTCAAGATTTAGGTTTTCATTTGAACTGTAGTCTCAACTCCCTTAAAGGGGAATATATAGGGGATTATATAGTGGAGTATCTTACGGGTTCTGAATGGGAATGCTAGGAGTTTAGACTATAGTCATTTAGGGTCTGGGGTTAGTCTGCTCAGATCATTGCACCAATTGTGACGCTTGTATTGCAGCTACAGATACACTGCTTATTGGTTGTCCCTGCATTGAGAAACGTTCTGGGTGTAACACATTCGTAGTTTGGTTCTCAAACAGGTATGGGATTGATCTCCTTGCCTAAAAAGAAGTATCCCCCTAACATTCAACGCAGTATGATCCCCAGTACTAACTGGGAACAAATACTAGACCCTAAGTCTTTAATCCCAAGCCCTGAAATACCGGTGGAAGTTGCCCGCTCGTCCTGCAGCAGGCGACGATCTTCAGGTGTATAGGTTGGCTAGATCATGGTCCCTTTTGAGTCCCCAGCAGGGTACCAGCGAGACCATTGTTTTTACAACCCGCCACGCCACCTGTAGTGCACAAGCATCACAGTTCAGTGGACAATAGTGCGCCAAGCTGTCCATTCCTTCTTCAGGGCTTGGGGTTTAGGATTTAGGGTTTAGGGCTTCCATTGAAATCGCTTGAACTCTGAAACCCGAACCTTAAGTTTAGCACCGAACCCTAGACCGTAAACTCCAACTTACAAGCCTCCGAAGCCTAAACCCTAAATTCCGACACCCCAAGCCCTAACCCAAAAAACTAGACCCTGTACCCCGAAACTCTACACAACATGTCCCTATATACCTCTACCTAGCCTCTTTAAGGAGTCCCACGTAACCTCTTACATGCACCCCCTGCAAAGGACACTGCAAACCTTAAACCTTAATCCCAAAAGCCCTAACCCCTAAACCTGAATCCCTGGACCCTAAAGCCCCCAGTCCTAAATCTTAACCCCTGAACACTCCATAAGCCCTTTTCCCTAAAATCCAATCCCTGAACCTTAAACCCTTCGGCAGCCGTAAACCCTAAACCGATAAAACCCTGAAATCTCTGACAAGGCCCGAACAGATCCCATGGCAGTTTCCAAGTTAGTCCCCAAACCCTTTCTAACCCTAGATCAACCCTAAATCTCACAAAAAAGATCGCAACCCTAAGCCTTAACCATTAATTCGTAAAAATCAGCCTCCCGCATCCTAAACCTTCATCCCCAAACACTACGTAAGCCGCAGCCCTAAACCCTCTGTCCAAAGCCTTTTGACAAGGCCCTAAACCCAAACCCAAACCCTGTATAACCGCAAACAACCCATATATATATATATACACATATGTATATGTTGCACATATCCTTATATGACCCCATAGAACCCTTTCTTATATCCTGAACCCTAAGCCCTAAACCCTGAAGCCCTAAACCCTGAACCCTAAACCCTATACCCTAAACCCTAAACCCTAAGCCCTAAACCCTAAACACTCTAAGCCTTAAACCCTGGGCCCTAAACCCCTAAGCCCTGAACCCCTGAGCCCTAAAAGGACCCCAATGGAGACGTAGCCCAGGAGCTCCTCCAGCGACGAGGCGGCGCTTTTGACCTACGAAGCAGCGGCTCCTCGGGCTTCTTGTTTAAAGGGACTTGAAAAAAGGGTTTAGGGTTTGGGGAGCACCAAGAATATAGTAGGAATAAAATAGGAATGTACCTACCAGGGCCCTTATGTTCTATCATATTCCTACTATATTCTTGGGGTTCCCGGTGTGGGGTTCCCAGTAAAGTCCCTTTATTGTTGGGGTCGTTTCAGAGGTCTGCGGGTTTGCTTTGGCTTTTAGAGGTTAAGGGTTTAGGGTCTAAGGGGGAATCACAGTTGTTGTGTTTTGAAGGTTTAGGGTTTAGGGTTTTTGCGGGGATTTACGTTTTTTTGTCTTTTAGAAGTATCAGGGTTTAGGGTTTTGGGGGGATTTAGGTTTTTGTCTTTTAGAGGTTTCAGGGTTGCGGGGGGATTTAGGGCAATTTTCGAGGTTACATGGTTTAGGCTTTTAGGAGGATGAAGGTTTTTTTGGGGTCCTGCACAGGTTTACGCCCCTGGGGTCTACCTAGACCCTCCAATGTAGTTCTTTTTGGAGTTTGGTATGGTGTTTTGGTAAGGACTCTTATTAGGACTATTAAAAAAGTACTACATTGGAGGGTCTGGGTAGCGTTTACTTTGACCCGTCTCCTCGAGACACGTGCCCGGGGGGGGGGTGTAGTTTTCATCGGCGACAAGGCCTTTTTGTTGGGCAACTGCAACACCCAGAGCGACAACGTATCCCACGGCTGTAGGGACAGCAACCTATTGCCTTTCTACGACTCTTTTGGCGGGCTAGGTTTTAGGATGTAGGGTTTAGGATTTGTTTCTAGATTTGTTGGTGCTAGAAAATTCTTGGAGCTGATGGCGGTGGTTTAGGGTTCGGGTTTAGGGACTCTTTCGCAACTGCCAGCGGCATGTCGTGCTTGTGATGATGGCAGGCAAGGCGCATTTCTGAAACACGGCCAAATTGGCCGAGACTGACGCTCAAAGCTCTACAAGCTCAGCAAGCAGACATTGCCCTTCCTGCCGTGGTGCTTCGTATGCAGTACGAGCCAAAAACATTCAAGAACAATCTCCAACAGTGGGCCGGTCAGGCATAGAACTTGGTCTGCGGCTGGAGGCTTGCAACCTGTAGTATCTTCACTGTTTAGAGCTCCAGCTTAGGGGGCAGATATGTGGTCTTGCTTTCAATGGTGTCAGCCACGGACAAGCAACAAAGTTCAAATCAGCAAGTTCCCGACAATTGGAGGTACCTTTTGTGGGGTTCCCATAGCAAGGAATAGAGTATGTAGGCTTCCATACTGGGGTCCATTAGTTATGACAACTTTTCTTGTGGTGTCATATTGATGTTGAACTGGAGTGGTCAGTGGACATCGTCACTGTCTTCTGATGCTTTCTGATGCGTCGTTGGAGTTTTGCGGGACAGCGGGTGGGCCCATGCTTCTTGCCTATCGCAAAATACCATAGATTTGAAGTAACATCATCTCCTTACGACCCTCATACGGCCATGATACAACATGCCATACCCTTACGACCCTAAAATGATTTATATCGTTACTAGTATGATCTGCCCCCTTGTTCGCAAGTCTACTATAACTAAGACATTGGCCAGTTTTTAGTCAGGGAACTCAGCAACTACGTAGTGTTCATTTAGTACTTCGATCCATTATAAAGTCCCAACAGCATATACCCCCCAAACCCTATTCCAATTAAACAGGCCCCTGCATTACCATCCCTAAAGCACTCCCTACAGAAACCCAGCTTCCATATCATGTTCGATTCTTTGTCTCCTTCGATTCTCCACTATTCTAGTTAATTAGGCTGTCATATATATATATAGTTATATATATATATATCTCTCTCTCTCTCTCTCTCTCTCTCTCTCTACCCTAAACCCTGTATCCACTTGGAGAGCCAGCAGAAGGCACAAATGGCCTAAGCTCAGCCCTACGCAGTAAGCCGCAGACGCAGGACCCGGGTTTAGGCTTTAGGGTTTGGGGTTTAGGATTTAGGGTTTAGAGTTTACACCCCGAAATCCAAGCCCCAAGCCCTAAACCCTATATGACATATCCCATCTACCCCTATAACCCCTTCACAAGGCCTCACATGCCCCTTCCGCAGCCCTTGTTAAGGGAACCTTTGCAAGCCCTTGAAGCCCTGAACCCTAAAAATCCTAAACCTCAAACAAACCCCCAAACCCGAAACCCTACAGCCCGAAGTCCTAAAACCTGAAATCTTAACAGCCCTTAAACCCTAAACCCCAAAACCCTTAAATCCTAAACCCCCCCAAAAGGCCCTAAGCCGGGGAGCTGAGGATGCCAAAGCTCCCGCATCCTGGAAGCAGGACTACCCGGCCGGCCAGGGCCTTGGTTCTAAGGGTGTATATGGGGGTTTCCCAAAATTAGGGTGAGTTTTTTGTGGGTCCCTATAATAAGGGTTATAGTATTTTGGCTTTTATATTGGGGTTCCCTGTTTTGGGAAACTACCATATATATGGGGGTTTAAGAGGTTATAGTTGGGGTTCTAGGGTTTTGGGGTGTACGGTTTAGGGTTCTAGGGTTCTAGGGTTTAGGGTTCTTGGGTTTAGGGTTTAGGGTATGAAATGGGGGGTTCACAAAATTAGGGGACCTTGTTTGAGGGTCCCTATAGTAATGACTGCAGCATTTTGGGGTCTATATTGGGTTCACCCATTTAGGGAAACTACGATATGACGGTTTAGCTTAGGGGTTAGGGTTTAGGAATTGGGGTTTTGAAGGTTTAGAACTTAGCATTTAGGGCTTTGGATTTTGCGTTCGGGATTTGGGGCTTAGGGTTTCCAGGGGCAATATTGGGGGGTTTTAGGGGTTGTCGAAATTATTGTCCCGTCTCTTCGACTTTTCATGAAGTCCTTGTAGTCATTGTCATAGTCCTGAAAATGCTTTTCACATACACTCCGTTTAAAAGAGCGTAGGAACGGCAAACAAGGGCGTTTCAGCTGCTATGGATCCAGTTTTGGGTTCCCTGTCATGATTATAGCATTCTGAAGTAGATAGGGGGCCCCATATGAGGGTTTCTCAGAACGAGCCCTCTGCAACATTCCGTAGGGTCAACTGCCGGCATCCTTTCGTAATCCCCATATGGATATCCTTTGGGGTGCTGGGGCGGGGGTTTTTTTGAGAACCCCCAAACTGTCCACCCTAAATGCTGAACCCCAAATCTCGAGTTCTTAACAAGCACCCAACTACTTGAACGGTTTGCGCGTTAAACTCAGGCAGGCACGACATTCGACTGGATGGTGAGAGGTCCATTGACGTCCAACGGCATCCATTGGAGGCGGGGCAAGACATTTTTTCCCCCCTTCAAGGGTTTAGGGTTTACGTACAAACCACCTAGGTTTAAGGGGTTTGGGGTTTCGGGATTGCTAGGTGAAGAATCCAACAATGATTATCTCAGGGCTGAGGCTTTACAGGTTTTGAGTCTTCTGCGCAGTTGTTGCGCAGGGTATACAAGGCCCTAAAGCTTAAGGCAGAAACGCACATGATTGTAGGGTCTAGGTTTAGGGTTGAGTGTTTTGAGGTTCAGGATCCGTAGTGAGGGCTGGAGCATGGGGTTTAAGATTTCAATCTACTCACTAGTGGTTATTAGGGAACAAGGGTATGTAATTTGTATATAAATTCGACCCTACATAATACATTCCCTTGTGCCCTACTAAACCCTAAACCCTTTCTATATACACGCTTATTCCCTACTAGCCATCAGTAAGTTCAGACTTGGGGCTTCAGAAGCATGAGAGAGCGTTGATCCCCAAATGCTATAATCTTTATTCTGGAGACCACAAAAAACAAAACAAGTTGTCACCAACCCCAAGTTTTTGGAAATGCTATAACTTGAAAAGTGGTGTTCAAGAGCTATGGGAGACCACGGACTCTAGAACTATCCACCTGCAAGAAAGCCCTGCAATAATTGCCGTGTTGAAGGGCTACGGGTGGGACGGCTGCAGACTACACCCTTAAACCTTTACCCCAAACCCTGAACCCCATCCATACACAACCCTACACCCCGAATTGAGGTCTTTTGGAAGCTGAAGCGAAACCACCCGGATGTCATTCCCATCGTCCTTATGCTGGATGCTCGAGGCTATCTTGAGTTCGGCTTTCAAGGGTTCAGGTTGGTTCTTCAATTGCATTTGTAGCAGGTATAGAGGGATTATGTAGGGTTTATCTAGGGTTTAATTCAGGATATATATATATATATGTAGGGGTTATGTGTGGTTTAGTCAGGGTTCAGGTTTTAGGCGTCAGGGTTCCGGATTCCGGTGTTCAGGTTTAGGGTCAAGGAGATAAGACAAGGAACTCTAGTTTTTTGGAAGGTCTTGGAGGGCACCATGTGTGGGTGATGGTGCCTATGTGGTCGTGAAGAGCTTGAAAGCAAGCAGATAGTGACTTGCCACCCTAAACTTCAGACTTCAAGCCTTACAGCCACAACGCCAGTGAAAGGGTTTTGGCTGCAGGGTTGGAAGCTTAGGGTAACAGGTCACCTGTTTTGAAATGTCTTTTGGAGCTTCAAGACTATAATCCTAAGCCCTAAACTCCCAAACCCAATCCCCCAAACCCTCAACCCTAAACCAATCCCCTTGATGCCCCTGATATTATAACTCCAGACCCGTTTGATATGATATACTCCCATTGTGGTATATTATGTTATAGTGAGCATATTTAATATTAGGGTGTGGAGGGTTTCATATGAGGTGGAGAGGTTTAATTTTAGGTAGTTATGTTGACTCAGTCTTGCTGGATCCGCTGCATTTCGGTTTGGGGTCTGGCATTTAGGAGCAGGTAGAATATCCATGGTTTCCCGCCTGTCATGTGGCTTTGCCATCCACATGCTCGGTTTAGTTGAGGATTACCTAAACCCTACATGCTAAATCTTTAACAGTTTCATCCCCGAAACCCGTAAGTCTCGATTCTGGGCCCTGAATATCTAAACCTCAAACAACAACCTTTAAAGCGTTCACTTCTCACCGTTACCTGGAGCCTAAGAATCAAGCTTTAAGTTAACATCCCCCTCCCCTGATAACAAACCTCCCCACCCCCTGATCATGAATGACCCCGACAGAGAGATGTAATCTGACGAGTATTTACTACAGGGGTAATGGGGCTGGACCTCCGCCGGGGAAAAGAATAAACCCTGCGTCACCAGTCCTCAAGCCCGAAACCCCAAACCCTAAAACCTTCTAACGCCCTAACCCCACGACCTTAAACACTAAAACCCTACAACCCGACAACCCTAAGCCTCCTAAACCCCGGACCCTAAACCCTAAACCCTAAACCCTAAACCCTACACCCTAAACCCTCAACCCTCCAGGCGTCCAATCTGTGGTCCACCTGGCGCTGGACGTCCCCAAAGCCCGGGATCAGGTTGGGGCTTCGGCAGGTTTGGGATAGGAGCTGTAGTCTTGGGGATTATATAGGGAAGTAGGATAGGATTATTAAGGGGGATGCAAGAAGTTTAGACTACAGCTCATATGATAGGGTTTAGGTTGCAGAAAGGGGCGCTGTGCACGCTTGTTTGTTGTATATGTTATATAGTTTATGAGTGTTTTGGGGCTAGTCCACTCAACACATATATATATATGTGTATATATATATAAGATGACTGGTTTTACTGGTGCAGCAAGCGCATGGCTGCAAAATTATCGGAGTCAGACAAGGTCAGAAAATATTTGAGGGCTTTAGGGTGTAGGATTTATGGTTTGAGGGCTCTATTGTTTAGGGTGTTAGGGTTTAGGATCTTAGGGTAGAAGGGATTTAAGTGTTGGGGATGTGGGCTACTGTCAATATTAGGGTTACGTGAGTCCCGAATATATTCCATAGTAGGAAGCCACGCCCCTAATTGTATGGGTCATATTGACTGTCGCTCATATAGGGCTGTATTCGGATAGTACACCAAATGGCCAGCAAAATGGAAAGTAAAATGCCGACTAGGGTTATGTATGCGTTGCATGGGCTCAAACATAGGGTTTGTTGAAGTATATGAGGGCTGATCTAAAGATCCTCTGAAAAATATGTACGGATCCCAAAGGTTTATAAGCAGAAATATGGGGGAACGTCTTTTTCCTGATGGCTTGTTTGGAAACAGGAAGTTTGAGCAAGTAGCACATGGTAGATTGTCAAACTTGCGCCCGCTTTTACAGGTCCCAAAGAGCACCACACTTTGACCAACAAGCAAAATTGGGTGCAGGGTTTTTGGGTGGCCTTACGGGCCCCCAGGAGAAAGTCGGCGTTGTTGGGATGTATTCAGGGTTCCCTTCGAGGGTCATGGCGGGATTCCTTTGAGAGATATCCACGCAGGTCTTTTTGCAAAGAACAGGAGATATCAGAAGTCCGTGCAGGGCCACTTCGGTGTTTTAAGTCAGGGAATGGTCGGTTTTCGGGTTTGGGCTGCATGGTTTGGAGAGAAAGGTGAAACTCGAGCCAAGGACAGGAGGGCACGTTCTCAATGAATTTGCAGAAGGTTACCCTACGTAAACCTTTAACTAAGAAGAGATAATTCCTTGCCGGGCCCCTTAGGGGCCGCTTGGGGCACGGCAGTTCCTTTGGTTTGCAGTATTTCTCCATGGGATATGGTAGCCCCCAAGTAAAGAAAGAATAGAGTCTCCTTTTTTGTGATACGTGCTTTAAGATGACTATACCCTTGCTAGGTTCAACATGAAACAGAGACAAAGCCGAAGAGTAAACCATTACCAAATTTGATTCCCTTATAATCCATGCATGATCCATATTATAATGTGGAAGGCCCTTACTGTAGCTGTAGCTAGAGATTTTCAGGTGACAGGACTGCAAATGGGTCCCCGCTACTGACCGTTCAAAGGGGTTTAGGGCCTTACTCCCAAAAATGCAACTCTCGACTAGTGAGTCCTGGATGCCCTGTCCAATATACCCCCCTGAAGGCTTCCATATAGGGATGGTCCCACCATCACTTTAAAGAGCCGCTACTAGGGATCCCTAAACCCTAAGCCCTATCAAGCTTTGGAATCCTTCCTTTTCCCCAAGGGCCCCTGGATCTCCCTCTTGGGTTCTAGGGCTAAGTGTTTAGGTTCGAAAATAGAATTTAATATGGGGCTTATAGGGATTATATAATATGGGGATTATGGGGTTATAATGAGTTCATATTCTGGTTCTAAGTTCACAGGGCGCATCCTCAGCATTACCTTTCGATTATTCCCACATGATCCAATGCTGCTTGGGCTTTCTGAAGATTCTTGGCCACTAGGTGGGGAACACCAAGTTGCAACTACATGATGTCCGATGGTCATCAAACTTGATGTACTAGATAATGCTCGCGCTCTGTACGAAACATACCTACCTGGCTTTGCCATAAGGGGAGCTGCGTTTTTGGCGCAGCTTTTTTTTTGAGCGCACCAGAAATCTAAACCTTAAACCCCCAACCGTAAACCCGTGTAAGGAGAAATTGCTGCTGGTTTGTAGGGAATAAGGGAGTATAATCACAATTTAATAGCTACATATCATATTCCCTTATTCCCGACTAAACCCTAAACCCCCAAACCCTATCACGTATTCCTTTATTCCCTCCGCGAACCCCAATAAGCAAAGCCCCCAGAAGAGAGGCGACGCAGCAGACCCTGCAGTGTCGGCTGATAAGGCAGAAGGTGGTCATTCAGCGGCAGGAGGGGGTTTGGGTCAGAGCTTGGGTGTGGGGTTTAGGGTCTAAACTCCTTAAAGGAGGGTTATATAGGGGATTATATAGGGGAGTGGCATAGCGGTTATTAAGGGGGATACTAGAAATTTCGACTATAGCTCATGTAATGTAGGGCTTCTTAAAGCATTTGAATTATTATGTTTCCAGGTTCCTTGTATAACTACATCTCAAGTACCCTGTATCATAACCGTATAGGGTACTTCAAATAGACCTCAATACAATCTTGGTAATGATTCAGGATAATCCTTGCGCACTCTTAAATTAACAAGTTTCCATAGAAGTCTCCATTTCCCTTTCCAGCTGATTCTCTATTATTGGGATAACATTCCTTACCCCCCATACTAAATACTCCCTCCCAATATAGAAAGGTAGGCTTATTGCTTGAGGGTTATAATTAGGGAAGGGATTGCGTTTTGCAGCGGCATGAGGAAGCTTGGCCCCATCCCCGCTCATGTTTTAAGAAACCTTCACGCTAAACTCTAGACCCTAAACAACGTGCAGCTATAACTGCGGAATCTTGGGGCCTCGAATCTTGAGCTTGACCCCATATCTCTAGAACCCTAAACCCCTAAACCACATAGCCTAAACCCTAAACCCCATATCCTCAAATCCCATATCCTTAGCCTCAAACCCCCATATGCCTAAACCCTTAAATCCTAAACCCCATATCCCTAAACCCCGAAACCCTCAACCCCAGATCCTGAAACCCTAAGCCTTGAATTCTGTATTCAGTCGAGAATGCGGAGAGCAAGGGAATGGGATGATACTCTAAGGTTAGAAGTATGGGCCCCTAATATGGGCCCCTAGGCCCCATAGGGGGAGTCTAAGGACCCCTAAGGGTATATATAGGGTATATAGTAGGTAAATAAGGATCCCAGGCTTAAGGGCCCATACTAGGGGCCCATGGTTTCAACCTTAGAGTAACAAACCAGCATTCCTTACTTCCCGGTCTAGGATTTACTTACCTGGGGTTATATAGTAGGGAAGAATGGAATACAATGCAGATAGAATTCCCTTGTAATTGATTCCTGTATTCCTTGCTGACCACCAGTAAGATTTCGGGTGGAATTGCACATTCATTTTCCTCAGCTTTGGGCCTTGAATCCGCTGTCAGGTGCGCACTTTATTCCCAGCTCCCAAGAAAAGCCCCCACATAACAACCGCGAGAATAAGAGACATATAAGGACAATTGAGGCCATGTTAGAGGTTATGATCCTAAACCTTAAGCCCTTATTCTATGATCTATTTCAGACTCTTTGGGGGGTCACATGGACAGAGATCTTCAAGCGGACAGGAAGTCTTTGCGGGGCCTAAAATGGAGAATCAAATGGAAAAGAACATGGACAATTAGATGGACACTACTTTTTAGGGCTTAGGGTTTTGGACCCTCTGTTGGCAGTTCTGGCTTTGTTTAGGTGATCCGCGCGAGTACGTAATTTTAGATGTTGCAAAGAAGAGCGTGTTGTTGATACAAAGCATCCTGCATGATTTCGGCAGGCCCTAGTACTACAATGGTTTTAGGGTTTAGGGTTTAGGGTGCCCAAGGTATAACGTACCTAGGGTCAAGCAGGATTCTTTGTACCAACCGCCTCACCTTAACCTCTAAATGACATAGCTTCTGCCCAGGGTCCACTTCCTCATTGAACGGACGCACCGCCCTGCATCCCAAAGAGAGTTCTATGCAATCTCCTGTGTAGGAAGCCTGATGATACCCTTAGTCTGGGATCCTGAGGCCACTATGCTTTCTGGATCCCGTGTATGGGAGAAGGTGGGTGGGGGTACGTAGTTCCAGATGGTTATGGGCCGCACCACGAAAGAAATCCTGAAAGGGCTCCATACTTTTGAGCCGTTCCTTAATTCTCTTGTGGAATCCTGGCGGGCGTGTCATGCGACCATGAGGCGCCAAGCCAACCTCGAAGCCCCAAGCCACCCCGAAACCCTAAGTTTATAGTCACTCTTAAGTAGATAGAATATGGAATTCCCAAAGCCCAGAATAAGATCCCCACATCCCCATATCCTATCTACTTAAGGGGGACTATACCCCCTAAACCTTAAACAGTAAACCCTAAGCCCTAAGACCCATATGCCATCTACTTAAGGGGGATTATATGTTTGGGTACAGCTTCAAACGCTGCGCGCCGCCGCAGCCATGCCAGCCTAAGCTGCGCACATCTCTCTCGCCTTTGGTGAGCAGGCGGGTTTGGGTTTTAGGGTTTAGGGCTTAGGGTTTAGGTTTAGGGCTCAGGGTTTGGGTTTTAGGGCTTAGGGTTGAGGGTTTAGGGCTTGGCAATGTTGCTGGTCTGTTTTCAATGAGTCAAGAGTTTGCGCGCTCTGTGTCTTCTGGGGTGTTTGGGCAGATCCTATCATTCCTGGGGGTTAGCCTTTCTGCCTTTCTATCACAGAGCCAGTGAGGGTTTGGGGGTTTCACTTCTTAGAGCGTGGAGTCTGAATATGCTACTTCTGGGTCATTAGCACCATATTGTGTAGGAGCAAAAGGTCAAAGATTGCCAACTTCGTGATGAGGATATTCCCCATTGCAGTGCAAAGAAGAAGTGTAGCTAGACAAACAAGGGGGGCCTCCTCTTACGACTTCACCAGGCCTCACCCTACACGCTGTTTTGTATAGTGATTATACCCTAAACCTTAAACCCTACATCCTAAACTTTTTAAAAGCCCTAAGGGGATTGTGAAAGGATGGGGATCCACTCGCCACACCTCGCTTAAGCACCACTCCCAGAATCCGCTTGGAAGACTCTTGCACATTTTAGGCCACTGCTGACGCAAAATGCTACGGGAGCTAAAATAGTTTCCCTTTATGGGCACATACCGGGAAGGGAAATGACCTAAAGTTATATATCCTTTGCATATCCGCCATACTTTCCTTGATCACCAGTAGCTCCTAAATTCTAATTCTCCAGCACTGCATGACATACGCCTATACATTCCTTACACATCCGTCATAAAGCCCTAAACCCTAAAAACCCTAAAGTCTAAATCCTCCAACCCTGAAAGATTCGTGCGCTGGCAGAGACCAGGTCGATTGGGATGGCCTTTGCTCCAGAAGAGAGGCTGCTACAGAACCTGGAGGACTGGCTGTAGCTGATATCTAGGGATTTCATCTGAGCTATAATCTAAACTTCTTAAAAGTCGTTATACAGGGGATGATATAGGGAGTATTACAGGCCATGTTAAGTTTCGGGGTTGAAAGGTTGTATAGGGCTTACGGATTAGTATTTAGGGTTTACATTGGGGTTATGCAGGGATACGTAAGACTAAGGGGTGAAGGTAGGAATGGAAAATCAAAAGGAACAGAAAGCGACGAAGTCAATGGACGCTACGATTACATGGGAGTTATATGGGGGATTATATAGGGGATTACTATAGGGTTATTACAGGGCGAGTTTAGACAATGGCTTTTGTGGGGCTGTGTAGGGAAAACCCAAAGTAGAACCAAGCAATGTGCTATCGTCTCTTTTTGTTATTACATGAGTGCTTCATAATCTTCAGACATATCCTAAACCCTAAACCCACCACCCTGAGCCCTTAATCCTAATCTAGCTAGGGTTCAGGCCTCAACCCTATACCCCTAATCAGTCTAGGTAAGGTTTAGGATCTACGGGGTTCGGGTAAGGGTTTGGAGGAGAAGAGGTTGAGGATTTCGTGCTATGCATTTGTTTCCGTTCTTTTTCATTTTTCGTGTCGGACTGGTCTACAGTTCGGGGTTTAGGGTTTGGGGACCAGGGTAAGCCCAAACCTTGAATCCAAAAACGTTTAACAGTATAGGGTTCGGGTTTTCGAGGTCTCTGTGCGGCTTCAATCTCTTGCGCCAAGAGTTTCACTACCGGCAGACTGGCAGTACCAACATGGTACTCTAGTAGCTTGCGCTATCTGCCTCTAATCCTTTTTGCTTTGGCCACAGCATAACTATAGCACAGTGTACCCAAAATCACTATTCTGATAAAACCGGCCCCTCCAGTGCTAGCAGTGACTAGTTAGAGGCCTCTGCCTGCTTCCGGGATAGCTCAGATGCGCCTTCTTGTTGCAAGCATGGCTGCGGCAACCTGAAACCCTAAACCCTAAACCTTAAACCTCCTGAAATCGTTTTGCTACTTCTGCTCCGCACACCTCCTCCTCCACTATCGGCCGCTTCTTCTTATGCTTCTTTCTCTTCTTCACTTGCCTTTTTTCAAGATCTTCAGGAACGAACACAGCTTATGGGTATGGTCTGAAATGCAAAAGGAGCCTTAAAGGTTGCTCCATTCACCATGTTTGCGAGTTCAGGGTTGAGGGAAGCGCGTGTTGTTACGGGATCAATTTCACGCCTACCACCTCTTGTGCTACCTGTACTGTTGTCCTTTCGTGGTCGCCAACGTGAGCCCTCCCGAACACAAAACCCAGTACCCTAAACCCTAGACCCTAAACACCACACCTGCACACACGAAAATCCTCATCTCAAGACTCCAGGGCTTAAACGCCCTACCGGCGGCCTTAAACCTCGATGCCCCAAAGCCTAAAATCCTTAAATCCCAGTTCCTAAAGCTTTCAAGCACTAAGCCGTCACATGTCTTCAGATTCATAAGACGATGGTACCCACCATCCTTTTAATACGGGCCCTAGAGTCATGTATCAGTCCTTGTGTGCTCACTCGTAAGGTTGGGAAACCAAAATTCTCTATCCCCACAGGCCCCTATGAAAATCCAGTCTGCATGTCATGTTCTGTTTGATTTCCCAGTGTGTTTTTGATTTTGAGGGTTGGGGCAACCGAATTCCCTTGGTATAAACACAAGTCTTCTGAATGCGGATCGGATCTTGGCCCACGCGCCTGGATCCGGAGATACCCCGCACCTGCCTGAGAGAGCAGTCCAGGGTTCCCCACTTGTTTATCTTAATATCCTAAACCCTCAACTCTAAACTCCAAACCCTAAGCCCTAAACTTTAAACCGAAGATGTCCGAACGCTCCGAAGTTTGGGATTGAGGGTTTGGAATCTAGGGCTTAGGTTCTGAATCCAGACATGGTGAAGGGACCAGCTTGCATACATAGAAGGGGCCTCCCAGCTCTTTGATGACTACAGACATATATGTTTTAGTGGGTCTCAGCACACTCCTTGAAACTGTTGTTGTTTATGGTGGGGGTCCACACGATGGCTGATACTATCGTGATCTTTGGCAACGTGATTGCCCCTGTACGTGTATTCTGTATTTTGATACATTGGTCTTTTCAATTTGAAGTGTTGGGTTGCCAAGCGAGTTTTCTGATCGTTCAGGTCGTTGAAATATTACGGCACCTCGTCGTTCAGATGGATAAGATTGATTTTTTGTGAAGGATAATCAAGGCAACCTGCATCCTGGACATAATTCAGAGAAGGCCGGAGGACAGTTTTACAAGGAAGCTGCCACGTTCGCAGAGCAGCAGACACGACACCTATGCAACCGAAACTCGAACGTGCAGCCCAACAAGCGCAACACTCTAAATCCTAAAGCCCGACAACCCTAGACGTCTAAACCTTAAGCCCTAAAGCCCTAAAACCCGGCACCCTAAACGTCTAAAGCCAAAACCCTACCACCCTAAATGCGCTAAACGCCCAAATCCTTAACCCTAAAATTCTAAAAACCTTAAAGCCCGAAAAGCCTAAACCTCAAAAGCATACCGCCTGGTTCGGATGAGGATGCCTTAAGCAATGGGGATTCACAAGCAGCCTGGCTGCAGTCATGGTTTTGGGTTTGGGCTTACGTTTCAAGGTTTAGGATTTAGGATTCTGGGGCGTATGATTTCGAGTTTCCGATTTGGGATTCAGGGCTTAAGATTTAGGATTCAGGGTTTCGGCCTTTGGATTTAGGATTTAGGGCCTAGGATTCAGGCTTTTGGGCTTAGGATTTAGCATTAGGGGTTGAGGATTCAGGTTTTAGGCCCGAGGATTTAGGGTTTAGGCCTTAGGATTTAGGATTCATAGGGCTGAGGATTTAGTATCTAGGGCTCAGGGTTGCGGGTTTAGAAATGGATCTTATATGTCTCAAACTTTAGAGAGAGTTAGCAGGTTAATCCATCCCGACTAAGGTTGGAGGTGTGGGCACGTAGTTCCGGGTTTTAGGATTTTAGGGCTTGGGGGGTAGGGTGTTGGGTGTTTAGCTATTTTTTTTCGTCTTTTCTTTTGTGTTTTCCCAAAATTTCCGTGAGGGTTCATGTATACATTGCTGTACAGTAATGCATGCATACTTACCTACCTACCTACATACGGACAGAAATATATACATGTAGTGTAGGTGCTAGGTATAGTATAAGGGACCCAGGATCAAGGCGTTAGAGCTGACATGCCGCAAGGGCTTCCAATTTTTCTAGACGCGGTGTAGGCACAGGGGTTTAGGGGTTTAGGGGGTTTTGGGTGTAGGGGGTTAGGGTTGCGGGATGTGGGGGTTCCGGGCTCAGCGTTTAGAGGTTTAGGGTTTAGTGGTTTAGGGTTATTGTTGGGTGGACTCCCCACACGGTAATAGACTTACAACACGAAAATCAGGGGACCCTGATACAATCACCATTATCCATTAAAGACTATTGATTGTTGTAGTTTGGGGTTCTGTAAAGCTCCAGCTGCTAGATGCAGCCTCCCCGAGACTATGCAACACCATACAACATGGGCCAACCGTGCTGCGAATGCTGGCTGCTGCTTTGCAAAGAGGACGTGGGCTGCGAAGCCACTGGGCAAAGACTTCGAGGAGCACCGGCCGCAAAAACACTGGAAATAACAGCTCGGGAAGATGCTGTGCAAGATGGAAGAACAAGTGGCAACGCGGAGCGTCTTAACCTAAGCTTGAAGCTTGCATTTCCAAGGACGAAGCCTCGCGTTCTCATTTAGTATGAGCTTCTATTCTTGGGGTCTCCATATATACTTACTACCCAGCCAGCCAGAATGCAATCCCAATAGGCTAAGTGCCCATAGTTGCCATCCCAAGACCCTAAGCGCCTTAAAGCCTCAACCCTATTCTACATACTGGGCGCCCAGGGTGCCATTCCCAGACCCTAAGCGCCTTAAAGCCTCAACCCTATGGGTTTAGGGTTTAGGCTTTAGGGTTCTAAGCCCCAAGACCCCATTCCCAAGCCTCACGGAGCCCCAGGGGGCGCAATCCGCCTGTGCTGCCTGGGCTACTCGCCAGGAGGCATGGCCTCGTAGTTACGTTTCACTTGCTGGTTCTTAGTAGGGCACAAGGGAACATTATCCCTATGTATACATATATATATATATATTCCAATGTAGGATATTCCTTTATTCACAACTTATGTGCTGATCTTACGCAATGTTTTGCCCAGGGGTTATAGTCTAACTTACTGAAACTTGTTCAGGCTTTCATGCTGGCGTTTCGCGGATGTATAGCTTTGGGGTAATGATGGAGAAGCAAGTGGAAAAGACTTTGGACAATGAAATGGAAGTTGGGCATATATATATATATATATGTATGTGTATATGAGATGATATGATATGATGTGTGGGCTTGTATACTTCGCTGACTGGTGCTTAATGCAGAGCAACCCTTAACCCTAGACCCGAGTGCGTATACCCAGTAAGTATGGCAGGGGAGTACATAAGGATTGTATTCCCCTACTCCGGCTGAAGCATCTGGTCACTTCGCTTTAGGATTGAGGGTTGAGGGGTTGTGGGTGAGTTTCTTGTTCACTGTTAGCTTGAAAAGGCTCCTGCATGCATGCCTTTACGATCCTGATCACCTCCCGGGGATACTGGTTTAGGGTTTTGGATTTCTTGATGGTTTAGGGACCTAGGCTGGGGTGGTTCAGGACTGTTGCAACTTGAATTTGCAGCAAAAGGACCACCTCGATAGTTTTTGGCTTCCTACTGGATGCTCAGAAGGCTTGCATGGCTAGCCAAAGCTGTCGATTATAACAGCGGTGAAACAGTCACAAAGCCGCATCGTTTTCAGAAGGCTACTACAATAAGAGTCTCTGTAGCAATCAGGTTTGGGGTTTAGGGTTGCCATGGGCAGGTACGGGGAGTTAAGTATGATGCATGGAGCCTTCTACTTTCATTGAAACCTTGGCAGAAATTCAACCGAGGTAAGGGCATAGGGCCCAAGCTTAGAGGATAAGGCTTAAAACCTCAAAGTACAACAAGGTGCACACAATCTCGTCCCCTAACAATGACCACCCCACCCCATCATGGAAATACTGCCAACCTAGTACCATTCTGTATTAGGGAAATAGTCATATCCAGGAAGTTGGGTGTTACTATACCCTAAACCACACAGAAGATGGTAGTTTCCATGTTCCATTCCCCTATATACCCCTATATGAACCATGGCATTAGGGGGTGAACAGTTTTTCTTTAGGATGAACATGACCCCAGCAATGTGGCCCCAAAGTGAATGCTGTTTTTTCGAGGCTGTTGAGGGTATCCCTTAGCGGTTTGGGTTCAGAATGATTTCACTGAAATGGCTGTCCCGAGTCAATCCCTTGCGGTAGTATCTATGTGGCCTAGGGGCTTCATTGCTTCAAACCCTAATCCTTAAATCCCAAATCCTAAACCTTATATCCTAAACCCTAAATCTTAAACCCTAGGCCCTAAACCCTAAACCCCAAGGCTTGGGTGCGTGCGGGTTTGGGCTGTCTGTCAGGGTACAGAGGGAGGAGCGGCAGTGTATGTAGTGGTTAAGGGTCAGAAGAGCCCCGAACCATAAACCCCATACCCTAAAACCTAAACATTTGGGGCTTAGGGTTCCTCGGGGCGAGTCGTGGTGCGTTATAGTAGCTATAGTCTAAACTCCTTAAAGGAGGTTCTATAGGAATGTTCAGGGTCTAAACTCCTTAAAGCGGGTTCTATAGCGATTGTAAGGTTCAGGGCTTAGGGTCTAAACTCCTTAAAGGGGGTTCTTTAGGGACTATCGGGTTCAGGGCTTAGGGTCGTCGAACCTCCTTAAAATGGGGCTATATAGGGGACGATTATGGGGCTTATTAAGGGCCCTGAACCCTAAACCCTAGACCCTAAACCCTAAACCCACTAGGAGCTTAGACTATAGCTCATAGGAGCACCCCTAAGTCGAAGCCATTATTTGGGATTCTTTGGGGTTTAGGGTTTAGATTCTTGGGAAGCAATAGGGCTTATGAGGCCTTCCCAGACCCCCTAAACAATCCCCAAAAAATGGAGCCTCCTAATAATCCCCTAGTATCCCCAATGTAGTAATGGGTTCATATTGGGGGGGTTCCATTTTTTGGATCCTTTAGGGGATCTGGGTTTCTAGTTTGGGGGGCATATTGGGAAGCCCATGGTAGTACCATTGAGAGAGGCTGCGGCGGTTGTTTGCGTCTCATGTGCGCTCCCGGCACGTTGTTCCAAGTATGTCGACACATGAGCTATAGTCTAAACTCCTTAAAGGGGGTTATATAGGGGATTATATAGGGGACTACTATAGGGATTACTAAGGGGGATACTAGGAGTTTAGACTGTAGCTCACATGCAACACGAAAATCTCAGAGACCTCTTCTAAAAAGTGCGTAAGAAGGCCCAAAAGGCTGTCGGCTTGTCCTCCCTCACCAAAACTAACATTGGAACCCCAAAAGGGGGCGTACACATACTATTGCCCTTAAGTGGACTTTGTATCGGGTTTCATGTTAGTTTGGGAGAGGGTGCTGGTTTCTAAAGCCCTGACCGCATGCCACGCAGGGTTCCAAAAGTCTCGTCGGGAGCCATGAGGCCGGCAGGATGTGCTTCTTTTTTGTACTAAGCACCTGACACCGTGGAAACTCAGGTATTCTAGTATACGAACGTCATGCAGGGTTTTCCGTATCAGGAGCTTGACAGCAATGATGCGGGGATCATGGGGGGTTAGGGCTGTATTGGGGTTATTTGAGCTATAACCTAAACTCCTAGTATACCCTTTAATATCCCCTATAGTAGTCCCCTATATAATCCCCTATATAACTCCCCTTTAAGGATTTCAGACTACAGCTCATTTGGGCTCTACAGGGAGCCCGTAGGGAGTAAGATGAAGGTGTTGAGCCTAGATAGCCATCCAGTGTGCGTAGGCCTATACCCTAAACCCTACACCGCATAGGTAAACCCTAAACCCTAATGATCTCAGATAGTCAGGCTCAGTGCCAGATCCTGAGTGATTAAAGTTGGTTTAGGGCCACGGTTTGGGCTTACACTCCAGGAAACTAACATGGAAATCCCAAAAAAGGCCCTATGAAGACTACAGTCCTCCTAAAAGGGGACTCTATGGGTTTCCATGTTAGTTTGGGGGAGTGTAGGGCTTAGCACTTAGGCTGAACAAGGTTCAGGGTTGGTGCTTTGGGAGTCAGAACCAACATCTCCAGCTTCGGGGCTTCGGATAGCCAGGAGGTTCAGCCCTTGGGTTGTGGCTTATTGGGGTTACATAGGGGTTATTGGGATAATGGAATACGAAATGGAAACTGCTATTTAGGGTTTAGGGTGTCGGGTTCAGCTTCCTCCTTTTAGGTTCGAATCCATTCAGGGTCCCTGAACTTTCGTTTTTTACGGCCTTCCAAACTCGCTTTGGAATTCACTTATTGAGCTCCTTCGTTCCGAGGCCCTGCATAGTATTCAGCAGCACGTCCCTTGCCTCCGTATGCCGGGTGGAGAAGCATATGGGTGGTCGTCACAATTATGGTCCTTTTTTTGGGTCCCTATTATAATACGGCACCTAACATTTAGGGTACCCAAGAAAAACCATAATTTTGACAACCACCCATATCAAGGTCTATGAGAGTCATTTAAGGATAAGCAGGATATGAGGTTCTGGTCTTCTGGTGTCGAGCCTAGCCTAGAAAAAACCCAAACCTTAAACCTAAGAAACCCTAAGCCCTAAACCCTCAAACCCCACGCCCCCCCCCCTTCCTCCCCAAACAAGAAAAACATGTAAACCAGGGCTAGAATTTGCTGTTCGTGGATTTCAGGTTCCTGTAAAGTCATGCAGAGCTCACGATGTCAAGGAAAAGGTCCAGTGTAGAAGGATTTAGGGCTAGGGTTTAGGATTCAGGTTTTAAGCTTTGATTAGGGTTGAGCGGGGGGGGGGGGGGAAGGCTGAGCGCCGTCCCAAAGAGGCCACCTTGCACTGCATTGTACCGGGGGATATTTGGGAATGATTTTTGGTTTTTCTGGACCATTATCCCTATAGGTTCTTCGCAAAGCTAAAAAAAGACTTTATATACGGCCCCTGAACTCAATTCTGTATGGTTGTAAAGGCATGGCTTTGTGACCTCTGAACATCAAGCCCTGCTGGCTTCTTTTCCAGGGAGGTAAGAGCTTCAGCCCCAAAGTGCCGATACTCATTCTGACGGACCCGAAGCCCAAGACTTCAACGCCGGGAGCCCAAAACCGACACCCTGCCGTAAACATGATGATTCCGGCCCTTGCTTGCGCTTGGGAAGATGTCTCTCAAATAGTTTCTAACCCCCTCACGCCCCACCAAAACCCCTAAACCCTAAACCCCAAACCCTCCCCCCCGACCCCCCCCTCGCACACTACGCCCTTCAGGGTTCAGGGTTTAGGGGAGAAGCTGCCAGGAGAGTGTGCTGCTGAGTGCTAATGGGCTGCGCAGGCTCATGTCCTTTGCCGCCCCTGGGGCAAAGGAATGGTTTAGGGTTTAGGGTTCAGGGTTTGAGGATCTAAGCTTGATTTAGGGTTGGGTGTTGAGGGTGTACAGTCCCCCTTAAGTAGATAGAATATGAGCTTGGGTATTTTAAAATAATAAGAACCCCATATACACCATATTCTATCTACTTAAGGGGGAGTATAGGGTTTAGGGAGGAATTGATTCAAGGCTTAGGGTGCAGACTGTAGGGTTACAGTCCGCTAAGCAAACATGAAACCCCAAAAGGGCCCAAACAGACCAGGGTCAGTTTGGCAGAGTTGTAGGTCCATGTTAGGTTTGGGAGGGTGGGAACCCCTAAACCTCAAACCTTAAACCTCCAAACCCTGAACCCTAAGCCCAAAACCCTAAACCGTACATCGGAGGGTAGAGTCTTCAACTCCGGTTGGACTTCCTTGGAGTTCGGTCCTGAGACCCAGGGCCAAGAGCAATGGTGAAGTGGATATAGGTACTATGATATGCAGATGGAAAGATCCATGCGAATCCATGACCCACTGCCGCTTAAACCCTAAAGCCTTAAACCCTCAAACCTTAAACCCTAAAACCTTAAACCCTAAAACCCTAAACCCCAAACAATAAACTCCCAAAACCCAAACCCTAAACTCCTAAAGCCCCAAACTAAACCCCCAAGATCTTACTTTCACAGGTACGGTTACAAGGTTGAAAGCTTGGGAGATGAATTGCTCTTGTGGTTTGCTCATGTGGGTTTCCTGTATTGAGGGTTGTAGCATTTAGGATTAGGGTTCAGGGCTCAGGCTTTAGGGTCTAGGGTTTGGGAAATAGGGTTCAGGGTTTTAGGGTCTGAGGCTTTAGGGCGGGGATGTGGGCTGAGCGTTTGTTAGGGAAAGTCTCTTTAATGCTAGCTGATTAAAAGACCAACTGGTGTCCAGAGCAGATATGACACGCGTACTGTAGTTGGAGTGCACGTCGTATCCTGGAGCTCGTGGCAAAAGACTGTCAAGTTGTCAATTGGGACCGCGCCTCATCCCATTGTGGCCGCCTCCACTTACCGTTTCAAGAGTCTTCAAGCAGTGCGGGGTCGATGCAGCGGCTGAACCTGGTTGAAAAGGTATATGGCCGAGAACTTGCTGTTGCTTAAGGGGAGTAGGGGAGGGAAGGTAAGCATTTTTTTGCAAATATGAGGGAAAATGTGGATATGAAAATGGCAATATCCTCACGTAGGCATAGTTTCTAGGGGCCCAGTCCCCGTTCCCAGTCAGGCAGCAGTAGGAGAAGGGCTGGCCTGTGCTGCTCTACACGAAAAAGCCGGACTCTGCTTGTAGTTGTGTCTGGCGACTTACCGGTGCTTGAGGGGGAGTGGGGGTGTGGTTCTCTGTAACTCTGCTCATAAACAATCCATTATGATGAAAGTCCCTAGATGTGCATACTTGCTGTACCCTAAGCACCAGGAAGACAATCTTGAACTGGAGGTGTGCAAAGCCATGTGCGCAGGACGCTCATAGCTAGAAAAATCAACGAACTTCATTCTAGACCCAAACCCTATAAACCCTGAACCCTTACGTCCCTAAACCTTATTCCATCCTTTCAGAAAACTGGCCCAGGTCCCTCATATCTCCAAGACCCACTCAGAGTTCCAAGTCGTGCTCGAAAATTTCCCAAAGGAGTCATAGACTAAACTCCTAGCATCCCCTCAGTAACCCCTCTCATACTCCCCAAAAAATCCCCACTTTGCCACCTTGAAGGAGTTTGGACTCTAAACCCTAAACCTTATATAATCCCCTATTGTATCTCCTTTAAGGAGGAGTGTAGACCACAGCTCAAGTGAGCCTACCATGTCTGTACGCTCTGCGCTCCAAGCCCACCCGGGCGATACCTTAGGGCTGGGTTTAAGGTTGAAGGTTTTAGGGGTTAGGATTTTGGGGTTTAGGGGTTTCGGGGTTCAGGGTTTTGGGGTTCAGGGTTTGGGGGTTGATTAGCTTTTCCCTCATCCCCGTTCTGCTTGTCCGCTTGACAGGGGACTGCTTTCAAGTGAAGCCTTACTCCACACTCCCCGCCAAACCGAGCACAAACCTGAGGTCGAATGCGCCAAGTCGAAGGACATCGGGGGCTGTTTTGCCCTTCGGCTGAATGTGCAACTTGGGGTGAAGTGTAATAATAACAATAATAATAGTAATAATGATAATATAGCAGCTTCCATTTTCTTTTCCATTATCGCTATATACCCGCAATATTCTATAGTAGTTTCCATTTTCTTTTCCATTATCCCAATAGTACAGTTCCCATACGTCCAACCCAGAAGTCACAACTTCTAAACTCACCGAATGCAAAGCCTTGTAGTTAACGAACATCCCCCAAACTCAGAGTTTGTTGAGGAACTTGCAATAAGTTACTGCATTGGAAAAGCCCTATTATTTACTAAATAAATACATGAATAAATACATACATAAATAAATACATAAATAAATAAATAAATATATATATATACATATATATTATCCATATCCATTACGGTGACTTAATTTGAGTTCCTTAACGGCAACCCAGCAAAGGGCCACACCGTTGAAGCCTTAAGCCCTTTCCAGCCAAGGCATCCCGAGCCAACGTACAGGGGGAATCCCTGAGGAGGACCCCACCCTGTAATAGTCGTATCATAGGAATATAGTAGGACCCTAAGATAATCCTTATCGTTCCTTGTAGTCACTATTGCGGGGTGGGGGCTTCACCTAAGGAATCCCCCTCGGACCAGGATCATTGTTCAACGGGCAACCTTCCCCCTCGCTTGCCCTGAAGCCGAAAGAAAAATCCAGAAGCACAAGCGAGGAACCTGGATCTCAAGGATCTTGACCATCATCTGCCAGCGTAGGCCCTTATTCCCTGCTGTAGCTGCGAAGTAAGACCAAGGGCTTCATTGCGCTTGTACTTCATAATGGAAAGAATTGCTCCAAGTTTGGCCAAATTCTGAATCCACGGTCGACCTCTGGAACTTCAAAAAGGGGGGATCCCCCTCATAAGGATTAAAGTATATCAGGCTCCACATCCATCCCCCTACTTGTGGACCCCCCCTCTGCTTCCAAAGCTAAACCCGCAACCCCAAGCTCATACCGACCGCGTTAAAACCTGATTACGACAAAACCCTGAATCCAGGTGTTGTCGGCTGCAATCTTGCACCTTTCGGGTCGCGCCTGGTCGAAGGAGGCGGGCGTCAGGGCATGCCACTGAGGTTCCAACAGTAGCCTTCGAAGGGAAAAGCACGTAAAGATAAGGGCAGGGTTTCGCATTAAGGTTTAGGAGCCACAGCCCCCTCGTCCTGAAACTTGCAAGTTCGGGGCAACCAATCGTTCAAACAGCAATCATTGAGTATCCATCCTCTCGGCGGCGCAACTAGACCACGTGAGCCATAGTCTAAACTCCTTGAAGGGGGGTTGCATAGGGTGTTATATATGGGATACTAGGAGTTTAGACTTTGACTATAGCCCCTAGAATACCCTATATAATCCCAGTTTCCATTTCATTTTCCATTTTCTTTTCCATTTGATTCGCCATTATTAAGGGGGATACTAGGAGTTTAGACTATGACTATAGCCCCTAGAATACCCTATATAATCCCAGTTTCCATTTCATTTTCCATTTTCTTTTCCATTTGATTCGCCATTATCAAGGGGGATACTAGGAGTTTAGACTGTAGCACACATAGATTCCCAAAGGTGGCTTTCTCGCATCGATGGGTTTGTTTAGGGTTTAGGCTTTAGGGTTGTCTCTAATCTGTTCAGAAAGTGCTTGATCGCCCCTCAAACCTATTGGTGGTCAGCAGGGAGGAACGGATCCTTCCACGACCCTGATATAATCCGTTCCCATGTTCATTGCCATTTCTTTATTCCATGCTATAGTCAGACACTGTTGATCGATACGATCCTTTGACAGCTTGACCTTCAGGAGCAGAACTTGTACATGCGCTTTCAGCCATTCATGACGTGATCCGTACTGACAGGTGTAACTCAACTTCAGTTTCCCTTAGCTCTGATGCCCCTACTCAATGCCAGGGCCTGGTGATCAAAAAGCTCAGGTCTGGATAAACCCTAAACCCTAAACCCTAAACCCACAAATCGAGAAGTGTACCAAAAAAAACTAAACCCTAAACCGTGTACAGACCTTAAGACTCGGTGCACTCTCTGCTGTCCAGAATGGAAGGTGACTAAATTCAAAGGCGCTACAGGGAGATATACGGCGGAGTAGGGTGATTGATTTGGGGTACAAACTCTCCAAACTATGACACCCCAGAAAAGGAGCTGAACGAGGGTGCATGGGGATGTGTAGGGATGTAATGAGTTTACGGTCTGAGGTATCTACCCTCTCCCCAAACGACATGGAACCCAAGCTAGCAGCTAGCGGCTATTTAGGTGTGTGTATAAGAGGTCTCGCCCACTCTGCTTCAAGCGCCAGACTCAAGCCGAAACCTGAAACCTTCAGCCCTAAACCCCTAAACCCCTAAACCCTAAACCCCTGAAGCTCATAAACCTCAAGCCCCAAAACCCCAAACCCTATCCCTTTGAGCCCTAAACAGCTAAACCTCCAACCCCAAAGCTTGAGCCTTCCACCCCAAGCGTGGTAGGCCTTGATGATCATCCTCCAAGGCTTACAGCAGCTCCTGGCAGATGTTCTAAATCTCCACCTAACTCAGGCTTGGGAGTTTAGGGTTTAGGTTTAGGGTTTAGAGTTTATAGGGTTTAGGGTTTCAGGCTAGGAATTCAGGGTTTAGAGTTTATAGAGTTTAGGGTTTCGGGCTCAGGCTTGGGGGGTTAAGGGCTTACCTGGACCCTCCACTGCAGTTCCTTTTTGGGTTTGGTATGGTTTTTTGGTTAGGATTCTTATTAGTACTACCAAAAAGGTACGAAATTGGAGGGTCTAGGTATGTTTTATGCAAGGCTTCCACAATTCAGGGTTTAAAGTTTAGGTTTAGTCCCCCTTAAGTAGATAGAATATGGGGTAGATGGGGATCTGATTATGATATACCCAAATCCGTATTCTATCTAATTGAAGGGGGACTATCTATCTATGTATATATCTATATATCAGGTTGGGGTTTTAGGATTGAGGGCTCAGGTTGGGTGACTTGGAGACTTTGGGGTCACTTTAAGGGTTTTAGAGGATATTCTAGGGGTTCTGCAAGGATGCAGGGTTTAGGGGTTTAAGTTTACAACCTTGTAAAGAGTAGTGTCCTTTTAAAGGGTATCTTCGGGGCCCCATGCTATAGTGTGCAAATTCTGAGAGTGCTATAGTGACTCATGTCGGCTAGGGGTTTAGGGTTTGGGTTTCAGGCAAGGATAAAGGGCATCCCCACATACCCCCAAACCTTTTCCGATTTTGTAGTGCCCTCAAGTGGCTAAACGTTGGCCGCGAGGATCCAAATACCCAAATGCTAGTTCTTCAGGCCTTGATGCCATAGGTAGAGAATGGTTTTTAATACCCAAAACTCTAGGAGTTTACGATTCAGGGCTTAGGGTTGAGAGTTGAGAACTACTTGGTCGTGGGCAGGCTTCCCGCGAAGCCACCGATGTCGCGGATGACATTCAGGTGAGCGTTGCTATTCAGCTCCTTGGAACGCTTACAGGGTTCAGTGTCTGGAGCCCTGAATCCTACACTTGGTACCCTTATTACAAACCCTAAGCCCTAAGCCCTAAACCCTAAACCCTAAACCCCAGCTCTTTAAACAGCAGCCAGAAAATTTTGGGAAAAGGAAGCCAGCTGAGGCATGAGCCATCCCCTTAGTGCGTTGAAATGGGTTTATCAACCCACACGGTTTAGGGTTTAGGGTTTAGGGTTTTGTGGCCCTAAAAAAGTTTCCCCACTATGACCTTAATGTAGCCTTTGTATAGTCCTCTAAGGTCCCCTAAAAGGATCCCAAGAGATCAGGGGTTCAACCCTAGAGGTACAAGCCTGAAACCCTTTAGTTTGAGGGTTTTAGGGTGTCGAAGGATGTCGGGTTTAGGGCATGCGAACCTTTGGCCGGTTGCTTCTCAACATTTTACCGAGCATACAGGGATACCGTGCATTTCAGACATGTCCCAAACCTGATTCGGGGCTAGGATTCTAAGATTGGAAGTATGGGCCCCAAATGTGGGCTCTGAGCCCTTTGTTTTGCATGAGGGGGTGTATAGGATGGAAGGGTATATGGGTACCTCCGCATTCGGGGCCCGCAATAGTTGGCCCATGGTCTTATATGATTTTAGTTAGCTCCGAGTGTTGAGAGAGAGTCTAGGGTTTAGAGCATGTCGGGTTTGGGGCTGAATGGGACCACCCCCTGCAAATACACGTCACAACATTTGATCACTATGATGAAAAGGCTTGAAATGAGAAACTAGATCCTTGGCGCTTTATTGCTCCCATCACCATCACCGCCGTAAAATCTCATCTCAGAGACCTTCCAAAAAGTGATCCAAAGCTTTGCAACGCAAAATCTGGGCCCGAAGCCCCAAAATTAAAACCCTACACACTGAAACCCAAGGCGACAGGGCCTAAGCCCTAAACCCTTTGTTCCTAAACCCTTAGCCCAAAACTCCCTGAACCCACGAACCGGAACCTCAAACTCTGAATGCTAATTCCTTAGCCCGAAGCCCCAAATCCCAAACCCCGAACCACTGAACCCCAAACCCTAAACCCCGAAACCCCGAACCACTGAACCCCAAAACCCCAAACCCAAACCACTGAAGCCCAAAACCCCAAACCCTGAACCCTAAACCCTAAGCCCTAAAATCCCAAACCCTCAACCCTGAACCCTAAGCCACGGAATCTCCGTGGTGACAGAAGAGGAACCCAAAACCCCAAAGCCCCCGAACCCCAAACCCTCAGCCAAGGAATTTCTGCGGAGCTGCCATGCAACTCCTCGAGTGCAGACCCTGCCCTTCCGTGGCGACTTCGGTGCAGGTGCGAGCTTCCCAAATTTGTTGATTTGCAATGTTCGGGGTTTAGGGTTTAGGTAGGGTACTGCCCCCCCTTGGTAACAGTTAGAGAATGATTCTGAGATGGTTATATGTAGCCCTTAATAAGACCCCTAACATAGGCTGTTACTGGGTGGGGGCAGTACCCAAGGTTTAGGGTTGAGGATTGAGGGTTAAGAGTTTGGGGTTAAGGGTTTGGAGCTGGCAGGTTTAGGGTTCAGGGTCTACAGTTTAGGGCTTAGGTTTTGGGAGTTAGAGTTTAGGGTTTGGGTTTTGGGAGTTAGATTTAGGGTTAGGCTTTGGGAGGCGGTGCTTCGGGTTTCGGATTTAGGGTTGAGGATTTAGGTCTTGTGTCTAGGCTTTAGAATTTAGGGCTTATTGAACAGAAGTACTGGAGCATGTACCGACCTTCAGAAGGGTTATATAAGGGGTCTATGCAGTAGGGACGTGATTGAAGGGTTGGGTATGGGATAACCTTTTTCCAAAAGGAAACGGAAGTGTGCAATCCTACAGGGGTCTGTTCAGTGGCGTGTTGATGGGGCTTCTTCAGAATTGAGGGGAAATCAAACACAAAATGAAACGGACACTGGGCTCAAGTGAGCTTCCGAAAGTTGGGCAATTTATATCGACCTTCGGTGACCGCTGCAGTTTCCTAGGGATAATGTAGCGGCCTGAATAATTACCGTTATTGTTCCTTTGTAATCCTTGTTTCGTTGTAGTATCATGTCCACTAAAACTCTCTTCTGCACAGGTAGGCTGCTACACTACCTGCTTTTAAGATTGCGTGCAGGTGGCCGATTGCTTCATGCCTGGACGGAGACTTGGCTGGTGGCGGAGGTGGTTTTGGTTTCAAGCCAATCACGTGAAGCGCTAAACCCTTAAACTCTAACCTTAAGCCTTAAGCGGACCTTAGACCCTAAACCTTTAACCCCAAACCCACAACCCCCAAATCCTAAATCTTAGATCTTAAATCCTAAACCCCTAAGCTCTATAAACCGTAAACCTTAAAACCCAGAACCTATATCCTAAACCTTAAACCGCAACCCCAAAACCCAAAAACCTAACACCTGAGCCCGGGGCCTTCCCGTTCAAACCGTATGAGCTCTCGCCTGAGTTTCTTCAAGGTGGGTTATATGAGCTATAGTCTAAACTCCTTAAAGGGGGTTATATAGGGGATTATATAGGGGACTACTACAGGGCTTATTAAGGGGGATACTAGTAGTTTAGACAATGGGTTATATAGGGGAGTATTACACGGCTTACTAAGGAGGATACTAGGAGTGCAACCCTAAATCCTACACCTAACCCCAAAGCCTAAACAGTAGGGTTACTGAGAAGGATGCTAGGCGTTTAGACAATGGCTCATATGGGCGTTGATCTGAAGGTCCATTGGGGAAATTGGTTTGGGGTTTTTAGGATTTAGGGTTTAGGGATTTGGGCTGGAGAGGTGGTACATACGGACATGTATGAGTTGGTTTAGGGCTTAGGGGTTCTGTAGGTCAGGGGAAATGTAGGGAGAACATGGCAATTCGGGGCACAGGACTGTTGATCAACTACCAAAGACATCTCAAACCCTTCTAAGCTTTCAATACTGTAAATTCCCAACCAGAACCAAGAAAACACTAAGCAAACAACCCGTTGTGCCGACCCCAACCTTGGGAGGTTGGCAGGAAAGCACCAACCCCACCAGGGCGAACGCGCCTGCCTTAAGGCTGCAGGCATAGATCGGCAAATTCTGAGCCTGGGCCATTTGCTGGAAGTAGGTGTAACAAAGCAAACCCAATAAGGCGTATGAAGTTACGGTCTATATAATTAGAATTCCAATAAGGAACCAAAGTTCTACGGCTGAATTCCTAAGTTCTTAGCCCTGAAACCCTAAAGCCTGAATCCCAACCTTAGCTCCCTGCCTAGGAACCCAGACCTCTTCCCACTGCTTCTCTCTGCGGCAGCCAGTGCGCGTCATGAGCCCAAGCAACTGGGTTGTATCCCTATTGGGGGTCTCCTGTTAAGGTTAATAGAATAAGGACTATCATATTCGGACCCTCATTTTTTATACCACCCATATACTGTAAGACATGCTCTAGTTGTTTACAAGTCTGTAAGAAATATCAAGCCTAATGCGATTCAGCTACCTACAAGCGCTCTTCCCCTGGGTCGCTGCGAAGCAAGTGGGGTGTTCGTGACGGTTTCCTTGTCGTGCTTTCACAAGGACAATAAGCTTTACAGCTCGGGGTGAACACAGCACCAGCTAAATTTCGCCAAGCTTATTTCAGGGAACCTTTATCGCGAGAAACTTCACTTCTAATTCGTATCACGATGTGAACACCATGATCTGTGAGGAGCCTTAGTGCTTTATGCTATCAATTTTCTACATGTATGTATATATATGTACATATATATATATATCTATTTACACACACCGCACACGCTTTTCCACACTTATATTCTGGATGTACGCCCTAAACTTGGGTTTCTACTGGGCTCTTATAAACTTGGGCTCTAAGAAGCCCAATAAGGAAGGTGAAGTCATCCAGAAACCATCCGAAATCCTCTAACTGTATCTCCTCCAGGAGCAAATTCTGGGTTGCTGCTGAGGAACTTCCATCAAGGAATCATTGCAAGGATCCGATGTGATCTGTTGAAATCCTTGTAAAACCCGTAACACATCTTTAAATCCGTGTAACATGCCCTTTAAATTTCTTTTGCATTCCCTAAATAAACATGTATCCTAAACCCCTAAACCCTAAACCGAATGCTTCTAAAATCCCAGCAATAAGGCAGCAGGCTGCCACGGGCGCTGATGCGACCAAATTCTGCGGTCTTCGCCGTTTCGCGCGCCTGCAGGCACATGAGGGGAGGGAAGGAGTTATGGTTAAGAACCTAGAAGTAATGATTGAGGGCTTAGGGTCCAGAATCAAGGCTTTAGCGTAACTTAGTAGTTTTGCGAGCTCTGCTGTTTGAACACCAGCTAACAAGTAAAAGCCCGAAACCCTACATACACACTATCCGATATCCCCTGACAACGGCCCTTAACATCTTAATCCTATCCCCTGAACCTCAACACCTCCTAGGGTCCTAGAGCCCCTCGCCAATCTTGCTTAAACATACCCCCAACCTCGCCCCCTAACCCCCTGAAACCCCAGACCTTCGTTCTGATGTACATAGCCCTAAACCCCTAAACCCTAACCCTCTAAACCTAAAACCCTAAACACCAAGCCCTATACAGCCTTAGAAAATCGTCTAAAACCCTATGAAGCACGCCCCAAACTCTGCCCAAATCCCATAAAAGATCTAGACCCTAAGAGAACTCAGGCGAGTCGTTCAGCTGCCGAGCTTTTAGCCTGCTCCTTGCAGGACGGTCAGAGTTGCCTTAGGAACCCGAGGAAGCATTTAACTATATAGTCCCCCTAAAGTAGATAGAATATGGGCTATATGGGGATCTTACTAAAATGTACCCAAAGCCATATTCTATCTACTGAAGGGGGACTATAGGCATTTAAGTTCTTTACAATAAGACGTCCTCAATTTTTAAATGCTTGGGTTTAAATGCTTCCTAGTCCCCCTAAGTTGCATTTAGCTCGCTATCTAGGGTTTAGTTTTTTTTGGGGATTCAGGGTTTTGGGGCTTAGGATTTGGAGTTGAGGGTTTGGGTTAAGGGGTAGAAAGGGTCAAAGGTGGACCTTTGTACACTTATTATGCGGCTATATGGGTACCTTTGCAAGGGTTATTAGCATTAGCCAGACAGTTTTTTAGGGACATCTTCAGGGTATTTCAAGACCTTTGTAGAGGTGATATAGGTACCTTCAGAAGGTTAAAGTAGGTGTATACGCGGATCTACTGAAGGGGTTGCGTGATCCAGGTCCAATGTGACAGTCAGATTGAACAAAAGTGTTTTCGGTGCTTGCCAGAATGTATGGTTGTGTGCTGTGTGTGCCGTCCCTGTAGGGTTTATGGATTTTCCCCAATAATGGAGAATCACATGGCAAAGAAAATGGGTCATCAAAATGGAAATTTGTTTACTACGGGGGCTTCATAGCGTAGTTGCGGATAGTTGCCAGTATTGTAGTCCTAGATTACATGTAGTATAGCGCACCTCGAATAGACCTCAATATGTTAACTCTCTAGGCCTTTGTAGCATCTGCAAGTCTAAAACATTTTGGCCAGAAGCTTCGAGTTTTTGAGCGTGGGGAGTCGGGTACAGGGTTTAAGGTTTGGGTCTGCAGTCTTAGGGTGTAGGGTCTCGGGTTTGCACTTTTGGATTTGAAGTTTAGGGTTCAGGGTTTAGGGTACCCGAAGCCTTAACTGAAACCTGGAGGACGCCACGGACATGTGCAAGGAGTGCGGCGAGAGGGACATTCTCACCAGCCGTGTTCGCATGGACATGGCGGAGGTGGTGGAGCCCAGCAAGGGGTCGAGGAAGGATTTCGAGAAATTGTTCACGTCGTCATGTGAGCTATAGTCTAAACTCCTAGTATCCCCCTTAATAACCCCTATAATTGTCCCCTATACAATCCCCTATATAACCCCCTTTAAGGAGTTTAGACTATGGCTCATGTGTAATCACCTCCCCTTATATTAAAAACCCCAGGCGCCCCCTAGCATTAGATATATCCAATGTTCCCAATGTTGGGAATGTTTGATTTTTACTGACAATCACTCTTCCGCCGCTCGAACGTCAGAGTTGATTGGGAATGTTTGATATTAGGGAGGTGGGGAGTCTTGATGGGAGGGGGAGGGGATTAAATTGTAATCAAGGTCTGTTTAGGTGTGTGCTCAGCTGTAGCATGTTGGCCAAATACACCTCGTACTGTCACAAGGAAGTAGATGCAGTGGATATATGGGAGTTTCTACTAGCCGTGCGCAGCGTAAATTACCGGGACCCTGATGATTCAGGAGCCCCAAATAAGGAAAGTGCGTGCTCATAGACTCCCATGTGGGTAGTTCCCAACCCTGGGCCCCTTTTGGTTATAGATTTTATTGCAGCACCTAATATTTAGGGTACCAAAATGGGTAAAAAGCCTTTGCTCTTGGCAGCGTCCCGGTACCTTCAGGCCCTTGTTTTTGTACATTCCTTTGTTAAACACTTGAGCGAGACGGTGTAGCACTTTGTAAGGGTTGCGTCCGAATTCGCTGGCTTGCGACTACGAAGAAACTTGGTCGCTTTGAAAGGAGGATCCCTGCCAAGAGTAGGTAGGGGTTACGCACGGTGTCCTGGCAATAACTTTCAACTTTGCGCGCTCGAGCCCCGTGACGACAACTGAAAGCAAATTAACTGGGAAGGTTCCAGAGCAGATTCAGGTTACGCTGTAGTGGAGCTTCTATTTTTTCCTTAGAGGTGCTTCGAGATTCAGTGCATCTCCATAAAGCACAAGCCTTTCCCGTAGTAGTAGGCACCGCCCGGCGCCTGAGATTGGCACTCCACCCAAGCTCAAATATAAATCTCAGTCGGGGCGGCAGGTGGGTGGGTCGATTACACATGGGGAAAGCATTGCGATTTGTTATCCATTCTGCATGAAGCAGCCAGTGGAATCCAGCTGAGTCCTCAGCCTAAGAGCGAGGCTCTAAACTTATGCATCATCCCAACCCCCAAACCTGAAACAAAATCCATGGATTCGGCATACCCTCCTCCCTAACCCCTAGGTCCTTAGTCAGGAGACCCTGAGCATCACAGTACGACCCGCCCACCATCAGGTGGTCTTGTACGGCCCGTTGGACCCAAAGCTCCAGGAGTCCGTGGGTTGGTGGGTTTAGCAATGGAAAACGAACATTTGCACAGGAGATATATGTTGGATTTAGACAGGTAATCCCCTCCCCCCCGCTTGGAACATTGAGCACATCCCGACGGCCAGTATGACATAGGGCCTCAAATTTATCAGGTCCCTCGAAAAAAAAAAGAGTAGCGGGCGGTGTTTAACATTCATCTTTTGTTCTCGGCTTTCACCCTTTGTGTCTTGTATCGCAGCCCCCAAAACACCTGGCCTAAACCCGCAAACGCTTGTACCGCTCAAACCGTCAAAGCCCCAAACAAACCATAGGCCTTAGATCAATGCCTAAACCTTAAGCGTAAGGTATAACGACCTCATTCAACCTCACCTTAAAATAGTGGTTTGAGCAGAAGAAGTTTCAGGTTGGTTTTGCGAACTTAGCATAAAATTGCCGGTTCAGTTTCTTACAGTATATTGGTTTAGGGTTTAGGGTTTAGGGTTATATCCCTAGGAGAGACTGCCCCAAGCCCCAAACGTTAGTCATTCAGGTTCCAACTTAAAATCCTAGGAGGCAAGCCCTTGCATATTCCCTACATAACCCCTCCGTATCCCTGCATAGCCCCGATATCCCCTTAGAAGAGCTTCTCCATTACACCCTAATCTTCCAAATAGGAGACGAGGCCCCCAACCCTAAAAAATACTTTCAACCTGGAACCCTAAACTCCTAATGTTACCCACACCCCCCCTATTTGCCCACACCATATTCCCACCCTAAACTCCTAGTGCTAGGAGACAATGCTGGAGCTCATTTGGCGCGCCTTTCGCCGCGTGAAGCCTCTGGAGGAAGGCCCGGGTAGCCCTGGACCAAGGAGCCCTGGGGGGAAGGTCCTTTAAAGGCAGAAGGGTTTAGAGTTTAGGGGTTATTGGGGTTGTGTAGGGATATCTAGGGACATGGAGGGATAGTTTTGTGGGGGTGTCACGTGAAGGGTTCGGGGTGCAGAGGTTTATTGAGCCTGCTTTTGCCTCCAGGACAAAGTAGGGGCCAGAAAATGCAGAATCAAACGAGACGAACATGACGCATGAAGCAGATATGTTCAGTCTATGAGGATTAGGTGATTCGGGTTTCCTGGTCCACGTTGAGGACTCATTCAGCTTTTGCAGCCTGAAGCCCTAAATCCTAGGGGGTATGGGTTTCCCTTGCAAGAAAAGAGATCAAGGAGTGGGATTTAGGGCGAAGGGTTTAGTGTGGAGGGTGGAGGAAATAGCTACGGATAAAGGATTCAGGGCTTAGGGCCGTTGGTGGTTCAGGGTGATTAAAGTGGTCAGGGTAAGGTTCAGGATCTAAGGGTTTAAGGCTTTGGCAATCATGTGGAATTTTGCACAAGCCTTACTTCCTTCCTCGGTTCTTCAGTAGCACAGGGGTTGGCCTTATAGGGTATCGTTGGAAGGGAGTCCAATGTTTGCATCATAGTCCCTCAGCCATGTTTTCCCTGAGATACTCCTGTTTCGAAGGGAAAGCATAGATCTGGAGCCTGCCCACCAGTCCCAAATCGCACATCCTAAGCCCCCATCCCGAAAGCGCCGTGGCCAAACTTAATCCCTGAACTCAAATCCCTAAGACCTAAGCCATAAACCCCAAAGCCACCCTTGCCCAAACTACCAAGGAACTCCATGAACCCCCTTCATGAAAGGCCATGTTAAGAACACCACCTCCCAACAACTAACAAAGATTATTCCACTCAGTTGGGCAGTTTATGAGAGGCTGTGAAATCCCTAAAGCCGCCACCTTGGACCATTGTTTATGAATTTCGGCCTGGGTCGCCCACTCAAAAGAAAGGCCGCAAAATACCTTAGACCCTAATTGAGGGTTTCCCCAACTTAGGGGCTTTTTTTTGGGGTCCCCATAATAAGGATTATAGTATTTTGGTGTCTATATTGGGATCCCCTTATTGTACCAATTACGCCAGAAGTCCGGAACCCTCAAATCCCGCACCATGCGGAGGAGCCTCAAATCGCCCCCGGATGTTGTGAGTCGGCTTCAGCACTTGGGACTGGGATCAGCTACGCTGCTGGGGGCCCCCAAGGCTCTTGTGCAAAAGCGACGGTAATTAGCCCCTCTAGTCATAATGAACCCCCCAGTGTTACCCGCAGTATATATTGCCATGGTTTCGGGAGTACCTATCATGATGGAGGTGGGTAGGCTCGTGCGTCATTAGGCGAGGGAATTCAATAGAGCTGAGGAGATTCCCTAGCGGAGGGCTGTCTTCAGCGCGTGGTGGGTGCCCAAAATTGGTTCCTGTATGACAGTCATGTATAGGACCCTTACTTAAGGGTATCATTTTACTGCAGTTTCAATACTGAGGGCTGTGATAGGGTAGGAGACGTATCTGACGCGAAAGGTTTTCAGATCACCTACTCAGCCACCAAGTCAAACCAATTTTTTCTAACTTCATCGCCCCTCTCCCCTTAAGCCACGTTTCAAGTGTTTGCACTCAGCTCAGGCAAGTCGCCGGCAAGAAGGACTCTCAACTGTAGTAGTGTTTCGTGCTCAAGGAATTCAGGGTTTGGGTGATGTCTTCTTCACAGTGCACACAAACTTCAGCAGCAACAAGGGTACCTTTCAAGCAGTTCCCTGTTTCAAAGCTGGCAAATCTGACGCGGTTGCCAGTTTTATACTACTAGTAGGTAGTCTCCCTATCCGCGGACAGTGGGACCCTAATATGGTAGTTTCCATAAATAAGGGGACCCTAGTATAGACCCCAGTACATTGCAATCCTTATTATGAGGACCCCCAAAATGGTACTCCCTAAGTTGAGGACATCTTCAAATACATACCAGTACCATCATCCTTCATGGTCAGTACTTTTGGGTGGAGGGATTCCAGATATCTACTCCCTAAACCCTAAACCCTAAACCCAAACCCTGCTCACAAATGCATGGGCCATGAAGTGTTGTCTCAGGCACAGGGTCCCTCCAGCCCTGAACTTACATGAGCTATAGTCTAAACTCCTTACAGGGGGTTATATGAGCGATTGTATAGGGAACTATTAAAGGGGGCATTAAGGGGGATTCTAGGAGTTGCGATTATAGCTCACATGAAGCTGACATTTGCAGGTTCCTGCTTCGGTCAGAGTTGTGATCCAAAGCCCCAATGGTAGTTCCCCAATATAAGGATATCCCACTACACCCCAAAATATTACACTCCTTATTATAGGGACTCCGCAGAAAGTACCCCTAATTTTGGGACCCTCCCCAATCCTGCTATTGGCCCCAGGAGCAACCTTGTCAGCCTGTCAAGACATTCCGTTGAGCCTCACCAAGCCCAGAAAGAAGGAAAGAAGTTCGGAGCCTAATTCTTAAAGTCTCTGCCTCCCATTGTGGTACATTACATTGGGAATGCTTAATATTAGGGGGGTGGGGGTTTAATATTCAGTGGATAGGATTATGCCAAAAATCTCTGCCCCAAGCTTAACTCAAAGTTCCACTCCGCAGCAAACAGGTTGCAAGCTGCGAAGAACTGCATATCAACGCTCGAAACCCTACGATGGAAATCTCGAACCTTTTCAGCCCTCCAACGACGAATTCCAAACCCTAAACCCTATACAACATATCCTTATATGCCCATACTTATCCCTTTAAGATGTGCCTGATATACCCTCCATAGATAGATCAGTCACTATGCGTGGTAGAATTTCAAATTCTTGTCCTCCAAAAATTGGACACGATATATACACTCACTTACATATTCCTGAAACCCTATATACACTCGTTCAAAGCAATGATAAAAACCTTATTTCACATGCTCATACGCAGCCACAAAACCCAAAGCTCCAACGCCTAAATCCTAAAAGCCAAGGCTTGCAAATCCCTGCAGGGAGCGGCCCCGAAAGAGTTCGCCAAGGGCCGTTCCAAGCTGTTGCAGGAGAGCAACGATATATAGGGTGTCTGTTGCAAAGGGTAGGCCCTTTTTGGTAGTCATGGTTACTAATCCCGCCCGAGTAATTACCCGCCGCCCCCCCTAATCATAGTCCAAAACCAATGTAGTACTTTATATGTGTATATGTATATATATATATATATTTGCAGGGAAATTCATTATAAGGATGGTGGGGTGGTTTATTAGTAGGGGGAGCCGAAACCCTAAACCCCAAACCCTAAACCGATTGTAGAGGAAGCATTGGCATCAACGATCTTCCAGACTTTTCGGGCACTTCACAGAAAGGCGTAGAAGTTGAAGGGAGGAACTCCTGAATAGGAACTGCCAGCCTAAGTTCACAGTACGGGCGTAGGGTTCAGGGTGTAGGGTTTGGGGTTCAGGGTTTAGGGTTCAGGGTTTAGGGTTTGGAGTTTGGGGATCAGGGTAAAGGATTAAGGGTTCAGGTTCAACATCTAGCTTTTAGGCAAAGCTGAACGAGTGCTCATAGCCCCTGGTGACGCTTCGCGAGACAGGGATCTCTTAGGCACGAGTCCTAAACTCTAAATGTCCCACTGGGACCTCCCAGGAATTGGGCTTGGCTTTGGGCTCAACTGGGGTCTGCAAGCATTGTTTCCCACGAAGCAGAACACGCAGGTGTTGCAAAGGTATGGCCTCTGTTTCTACTAGTCACCAAGGCAGTTGTGCAACTCAAGCCACAGTCGCCTGAACCATTCGTTTAGCCTTGAGGGGTTTAGGGTTCCTGGCTCAGGATTTCTAGACTTTACCTCAAGAAATTTGGGAGGCCCCGAACTCAAACGCCAAACTCTGAACGCCGCCCACTGTACGGTTGATGATCAAGCCCCTCAACCCCAAGCAATAAACGTAAACCTCCGAACCTCTACTCCAAACCAAACCTTTAAACTCCAAAACTGAATTTCCTGATGATTGTACCACCCCCCCCTCCCGGTCGTAAAACCTCTCTGCTATTATGGTATTGTATGGGGTCTTCTATGTGAGCCTAATAATAAACTCCTAGAATCCCCTTCATAAACCCTTCTACTGCTCCCCTCTATAGTCCCTGGTATAACCCCCTTTAAGGAGTGTAGCCCTTAGCTAATATAGTCTTAGGGGGACCGTAGTTTAATGAAGCGTTTCCATCCCAAGCTCGCAGCCACGGAAATCCAAGAAGCGGATCCCAGTTTTTCAGAATTTTGTGGGTCTTCCAACATTTTGGGCTTCGGGCATAGGGTGTAGGGTTTAGGGTATAGGTTTTAGGTTCAGGCTATTAGGGTTGTGGGGTTTCCCAGAACAGGGATCTCCGGATTTTGGGCTAACTACGCGGGCTCTGGCACTGCGCAAGATGTCCGCGTTTTGGGGAGCCAGGAATCATTTGCCTGCTTCAAACCGCGTTAAGAGAAACTTTCATGGGAGTTGCACGTAAGGTTGGATAGTACATGCCAGTACATGCCGCCAAACCCTCACTCTATACATGACCATATCTGCCTTTATAAGTACAGCCCGTACAATCCTGAAGAAACCCTTAGGGATATACTGCTAGCATCAGTAGAGTAAGGGGGCCCCCCAAACCCTAAGCCCTAAACTTTGCAAGGACTTCCATGTTAGCTTGGGGGAGAGTAGGTTGCCACACCTCTTGACCCACACCGTAGCTCAAAGGCAGGAAGCCCAAGTCCTAAACCTAAAGCCTTGAACCACAAAAACCGACACCCTAAACCTTAAACTCAAAACCCAAAACCACAAACCCGATGCCCCAAGCTATATACCTTCGTAGGACTCCCCACCCGGTAATAGTAGTATAACAAGAATATAAGAGGGCCCTAGTATAATCCCTTTTATCCCTTACGGTTATTATTGCTGGGTGGGGAGGTTTCCAAACCCTCAACCCTAAATTATGTTACCTTAAAGCCTTTATCCTGTGTGGCTCCTAAAACATACCCTAAACAGCAGCCAACCTTGCGCCAGCTAGCACTAAGCCCGCTATTCCTGCAATCTCCTTTATGGAAGGTGGCCTGATTCCTGAAATCCAGGGGTTAGGGTTCAAGGTTTAGGGTTTAAGGTTTAGGAGTTAGGGTCGCTTAGTATGAACCCACGAAGTTCCAGGACTGATACAGTTTCATCCTAAATCCTAAACTCAACAATACTGGGTTGTTGTTAAGGAACTCAAACAAATTACTGTAGGATAACTAGGGCCAAGCCAAGCAAACTAAGGGGGAATCTAAGGAGGGTAGTCTCTGAACTGCTATTGCGGAATTTAAATTAAGTCAATACATAAGGAAACCCAGTTATTTACTATGTACCCATATTATGGTAACTTAATCACTGGGCGGGGGCCTAACCCTAAACCCTATTACAGGATACTTAGGGAACCCAGCATACATAAACCCCAAACCCTTCTAAAGGATGCTTAGGGAACCCAACATACATAAACAGTTTAGGGTTTAGGGTTTAGGAAAGGATGCTTAGAGAACCCAACATACATAAACCCAAAGCCTTTAAACTGCAAACCCTAAACCTAAATAGTAGTTTCCATTTTCTTTTCCATTATCCCAATATAACCCCTAGAACCCCTATATCTATATAACCCCTAGAACCCCTATATCTACTTAAGTGGGTAGCCCTTAATCTGCACGACAGGATTTCTCGCAGACGGTGGGAGGACTGCTCGGACCAGTCAGGTGCTTCCTGTCGTGGGGCAAGCTGTGGCGTGGTTCAGAATTTAATCAGCCAAGCCGAAAAGAAGGGATGCCGACAGAGAAGGGATGTCGACATTTTCTAGCGTGATTTTGGGTGGGGTTACGGTTTAGGAATCCAGGTTTTAGGCTATATGCACCAAATCCCAAACTTTTTTAGGGTCTAGGGCCCAGGGTAAAGGTTCAGAAGAGTGTGAGGCCGATAGTTAAGGGTATTTTTTCATGCTGTAGGAGGCCTGCATAGACCCACGTCAGCACTTTGGGTGGTACCGACCTGTTAAATATCAGACTCACACTAAGCATCCCTGATCAGGGTTCTCTAGAATGCCATGTGTTGGATCCCGGGGTTTTAGTTACGTTTTCAGAAGCTACGCAGGGCCAAGGCTCCCCGGACTACGGTTACGGTGCCGGAAGCTTCCAGGGGTCCCTCTTTTTGGCATCTGTTTCTGGTTCTTCTCGGAAGTCTCCATATTTGGCTTGGGGAATCAACCCTAAACCGTAAACCTTCAACCCTAAAGTCTTATCCTAAACCCTCAACCCTCAAGCCCAAGCGCGGGTAGTTTGAGAACCCTAAGCCCTCAAACCCTTAAAGCCTTGAACCCTAGGCGCGAAGATTCCGTGCAGGTGACCTTTACCCGGCGCCTAGGCTGCCTAAGTTATTTTCTAGGGCCTTAAATGCGGGCTTTCCCAAATTAGGGGCACCTTTGAGGGAGATATCATGGTTCTATAGGGTTTAGGGTTCGTATGATACTATATGAACTACAGTCTAAACTCCGTGACAGGGGTTAGATTCGGGTTTAGGATTTAGTGGTCAGGGTTTCGGGTTTGGTGTTCTTGGGTTTAGGGCTAGTTTAGGGCTAAAAGTTGCGCTGATAATATGGGGCCCTAAATGGTTGCTTCCTCAAACACAGGGCTACTGTGCTGGGGGTCTCCATAATAAGGATTGTGGTATTTTGCGGTCTCTGCTAGGGTCCCACTAGTTCTGCAAACTGCCAAATAGCGAAGGTCATGTAGGGGTTACATGGGGCTTTGGACATGCTATAGTCCCCCTTAAGTAGATCATGGCTTTGGGTATAAGGTCCCCATAAACCCATATTCTATCTACTTAAGAGGGACTATACCTTATTCAGCTAGGCTCTACAGTGAAGAATTTTCGGGGGTATGCAGATAGCAGCTTGGAGAAAGATCATAGTAACCAGTGAGTACATATTCTATCATGTTGTACGGTGCTATATCATTGTTCTTATCTTAGAACATATATGATAGTAGCTTTGTTTATGTTATACTAGGGTTCTATAATTGTACGAGTTCCCTGCCATCGTTACTCGTAGTGGCAGGATTCGTCTTACCTTTCGGCACAAATGTCAGTGTCGAGAACCTTTTCAGAAAGTTTCGCAGGACCCAAACAACGCCAACCACAAAAATCACACCCGTAAAGGGTAGCTTAATTCGCGAAACCCGTAAACCCAAGTTCTAGCAGCCTGAATTGAGCCCTGAACCTGACGCCCCAACACCTGTGAACCATAAACCCCAAATACAGAACCTCCGCCTAAACCCCAAGACTCAAAGCCCAAAAACCCAAACCTTCAACCCCTAAAACCCAACCCCCCAGGATCAGTATGGCTGTGGACCTCGCCTGTGGATCAAGCTTCGAGCTTCCCTGGGCCTGCGTGGAGCTTCCCGAGGTTTCAGGGACCCAACCCTACACCCTAAATCCTGAAAACTAACCCCTAAACCCCCATACCCTAAACCCCCAAACCCTAAACCCCTAAACCCCTAATTTCTAAACCACAAAAACCGTAAACCCCTAAACCCTACCCCGAATGAGAAGATTCAGGGAGGCGTGGTTGAGGTGGCAGGGGTGGCTCTCGAGGGCTTAAAAAGGGGATTAAGGTATTTCAGGATTCAGGGAGGTTTTATAGGATTCAGAAGTTTAGGGGTTTAAACTTTAAGCCCGAAACTTTCTGGGCCTTCAGATTTAGGCATTTCAGGGGCTTGGGGTAGGAACAGGTCTAGGCGGGTGGTTACCAGGTGTACTGGCTCATCATCCCTCCCCGCAGGAACCAACCTCCCTACTCCCCCAAAGGGGTTATAGATTCGGTTAGGGTTTAGGGTTTAGGGTTTAGGGTTCAGTAACAGTTGGATAATAA
>CAJNIZ010044944.1:10317-40854 GCA_905231905.1 Symbiodinium pilosum
GGCTTTGGGGTTTTGGGTTGAGGGTTTGGGGTTTTGGGGCTTGGGGCTTCGGGCCTTTGCGCACTCTCCAAGCCCTGTTTTGCATCGGAGTTTGGGAGTCTGGGTTGCTGTTAAGAAGCCTATTTTAAATTCCTATATTGGAGAAGCCATACGAATTATTATACATATGGGTGGTTGTCAAAATTATGGTCCTGTTTTGGGTCCCTATTATAATACGGCACCTAACAGGTAGGGTGCCCAAAAAGGGACCATAATTTTGGCAACCACCTATACATACCCATTATGGTAGCTTAATTTAAGTTCCTTAACAGCAACCCAGATTGGGGTTTGGGAGTTCAGGCTTCAGGGAATCGACCGTGCCTAGGCCTGGCCCAACAGAGGGAGCTTCATCAATTTAGGGTCTATATCGTATCGAAAAATTTTGAAAGCTTGTTGCCTGTGTGTGTCCCTTGGGGCCACAAGGCTTAGGGCCCATATTCCCGAAGTCCTAACCTCTAACGTCCTAAATCCCAAGCTAAATCCTGAATCTCACACTGTAAAGGGACAAACGCCTCAAACCCTGCACCCTACACCCTAAACCTCAAACCCTAGACCCTAAAGCCCCAAACCCTAAAGCCTAAATCTTCAACCCCAAACACTAAACCTTAAACCCCAAACCCTACACCCTTAAACCTAAATAAAAAGCCTTAATCCCTTAAACCCTAAACCCTAACCTAAACATTCGCTGTGTTTTTGAGGCCATGACTTCCTCCGCTGCAAGCAGCCTGGGCGCCCTCTTCGCCAAAAAGGAAGACAGGCCTGGAGAATGGTTTTTAGGGTTTGTAGTGTTTTTAGGGTTTGGGTGATTTTTTGTTTGTTTGGTTTTTATGGTTTAGGATTTATAGGGCTCATAGGGTGTTTGGTTCAAGGTTGTAAGTTTGTTAGGGTAGGCAGGGTTCAGGTTTTTCAGTGTTTGTAGGTGTTTTCGGTGGTTTTTTGGTGTTTATAGGCTTTATAGGGATAGGGTTTAGGGCTCCGGGTTTGTGGGTTTTTGGGTTTATAGGATTACTAGGGTTTATGGGGCATGAGGTTTAGGGTTTATGTGGGGGTTTTGTAGGGTTTGCCGTTACATTTTGAAGCTTTGGGTATCGATTAGGATTTAGGGTTGAAGGAGGAGGAGGCCTTTGGAATCCTGCAGCCCCTGAAATAAAGGAACTTTACTGGTAACCCCAAACAGGGAACCCCAAGAATATAGTAGGAATATGGTAGGAATATACCTACCAGGGTCCTTATGTTCCGTTATATTCCTGCTATATTCTTGGGGTTCCCTGTTTGGGGTTCCCAGTAAAGTCCCTTTATGAAAATCGAACATGTCCGTCGGATCCACGCGGTTTGGGGTTTAGGGTTTAGGGTCTCTGGAGTTGAGGGTTGCACAATTGCCCGACATGTGCTAAGCAATTGTGCAACCTGAAGCCTTGGCGCATGTCTTAAAGGGGCACTGCGATTAAAACCTTAAACCTGAATCCTAGACTTAGACCTCAAAGACCTTCACTTCTAGAATTTCATATAAAGAACTATACTATATAGGGTCCTAAAACAGAAGGGCTTTAGGCATCAAATCTGAAGAAGCTTCTTCCGAGTTGATGCTCAAACACACCTCAGTTTTTTCAGCGCGCTGAGCCCTGATCCTCAGTCCCAAGTTCCGTATCCCTAAGCGGTGTAGGGTTTAGGGTTCAGGGCTAAAATTTGACTTACGCATGGAAGATCCAGTCACTCCTAACCAGAGAGCCAATAGGATGTAATCATTGTAGACTACTTTCCCCTAAATTCCACTACTTCGGGTGTGAAAGCAGCCGTCTTTTTGGGATAACCATTCTTTCCACCCTAAACCCTAAACCGTAAACCCTAAACCCTAAACACCTACAATCCCTTTTCAACAAGTTTTAAACCCACTTCACATCCGTGAGGTCTGCTGACGAGGCTGGGCAAAGCTGCAAAATTGGGGTGTATAAGGGACTAGGGTTTAGGGTCAAAAGGCTTCAGGCGTTAAATGAAACAAATGGGCCATTTCTGACGACCTCCCCCGACCCCAAAGTGGTCGTACGTCAGCAGTGGGAGATCCCAAAGCATGTGGTATTTCTTGCGGATTCGTGGACCCTGTTTTAAGGGGTTCGAGTGGGCGGTCATGTTGGAGGGTCTTTTATTCTGCGAACACAGTTTTTTGGCAGGGTGGCCCACAAGAGGGCCAAATGTTGGAAAGCACAATGACTGGTTGTTCTTTGGTGTTCTTCTCTTGCACTGTGGGCATCAGATTTTCAGGTCTGGGGCTAAAATCAAAATTCTACACCCCTTAAGTTTTTTGGGTGGGCCGGGGGTATGCTTAAACCTAAGGGCCCAAGGATAAGGTTTTAGGGCCCAAATACTATAATGTTAATGGTATTTGGGCCCTATAGCCCTATTATTTGGGTCTTTGGACCTTTAGGAGTTGGGCTTGGCTGAACTTGGGTATGTAAAAAAGTGTTTATAGTAAACCTTGCAGCAGTTTCGCCAACACTGCTCTGTACGCAGCAAGCCCTTAGACCCCAAACCCTAAATCCTAAACCTTGAAAACCTAAACCCCAAACCCTATAGTCCCCCTTAAGTAGATAGAATATGGGGTATATGGGGATCTTATAGAATATATACCCAAAGCTATATTCTATCTTATTATTAAAGGGGACTATTAAACCTTAAGCCGCGCGGCTCTTTGTTGGCATTTTTGTGCTTGGCTCTGGCCTAGCAGATGCTGCCAGAGAAGCATTGGCAAAGGGAGGGCCAAGACCAGGCCCATGCATGTTGTCCCTAAGGGTCCAAGTACCAAATAATCATATACTTGCCCAAAACCCAAGTACCTAATTATTGGGGGCTTGGACAATCTGGGTGTTGGAGCCAAAGCATTGATCCTTTAGGTTTCGGGGGATTAAGGCTTGAGGGTTTTGGGTTTAGGGTCTAGCTGGACAGACAGATGTGGTCAGATATAGACCTGCCCTGATCTCTGTACGGCGCGGGATGGCACGCCAAGAAGAAGAAGAGGAAGCGAAAGAATGATTAAGGCGCCCTAAACCCTACCGCCTCGATGTAATCTGCCTGCAAGAGGTTCCCTGGTCTCATAGGTTGACAAATGGAAGGTCATCGTCTCAGCCACACAGGCAAGGGCAGACGGAGTCCGCACCCTACCTGAACCCCAAAAGTATGTAAAATATTGGCCTTTATGGCTGCAAATATGGGTTTGAGGCTATTATTTTACATGCTTTTGGGGTTTAGGTAGATTCCAGGCAGATCACATCAGGTACGACAAGATCATACCTGGCAGGGTGCTCCTGGCTCAGCTGGGCATAGTCTCTGGAGATTTCAATGCCGAGCTGACCGCTGTTCGGCAATACGTTGGCGAGCGCACATCGTCATGTTGAGCGCGCTCACTACCCCGGAGGATTCTAAGTATCTATATCATGCTATATCATGGGGTACAGTGTAGAGTTTCCATACTGGGAGCCAAGCATCTGATTTAGGTCAGTATTCCCATATAGGTACTTGGGATCCTTTGGGTACCTGGCACAGCAAACCCCCCCCACACACACACTTTTGTGTCCAACTCTGCTAGACGTGTTTAGGGTGTAGGGTTCACGGTTTAGGACTTCATCTACTGTAGGGCCCATTGGGTCGATGAACGAGAAGCCCTAAACCCTACAGAAACCCTAACCCGTACATGCGAATCCTTGACACTAGGGCAGAGGCCCAGAACCCCTAAGCCCAAAAACCAGGGTTTAGCGTTCAGTGGTCTTTAAAGCCATCCCTGAACCGTCTCCCTCAACCCTGATTTCTAGGCCTTCAGCTGCTGAACACTCATCCCTACAATCCGAGCTACATCCGCGCTTGAAGGCTTAGGGTTTGAAGGTTTGGGGTTCTCCACGAAAGGCCCAAACCTAAAACCTTTAGGCCCCTTATCCACAAATCCGCCAAAACCCCAGACCGATTGCTGAACCATAAACCCTAAACTCTTGAACCCTGAAACCCTAAGCTCTAAGTAGTAGCTTCCATTTTATTTTCCGTTATCCCAATACACGCCCTATATCACCCCTATAACCCTATACAACCCCTCCATTTGGTCCTCTCTTTGGCCCTATATAACCCCTACAAAGCACTAAGTCCTCCAAAAAAGTCTTTAAAGCCTAAACCCTCAAACCCTACAAACCCTAAACCCCTAAATCCCGAAACCCTAAACCCTAAATCCCTACACCCCAAACCCTCAAACCCTATAAACCCCGACACCGTAAACCTAAAACCTCCCCCAAAGAAAATTCCTGCGACGAGGCGCCCAACGGACTGGCAAGCCTAAAGCCCGTCCGCGAGGATGAGGACAGGCTTTTGCTGAAGGGTTTTAGGATTTAGGATGTAGGGTTCAGGAATGTTCAAGATTTAGGATTTGGGGTTTAGGATTCAGGGTTTAGAGTGTTGGGTTTTGGGTTTAGGATTTAGGGTTTTGGGCTTAGGAGTTAGGATTTAGGTTTTGGGGTTTAGGGTTCAGGGGGTAGGATCTAGGGTTTGGAGTTTAGGGTTTGGGGCTTCCATAGGGTTTTGTTTTCTTGGGCTTAGGCCTCAGGGCAAATTGATGAATAGTTGGTTTAGGACAAAGAGTTTGAAGTGTTTTACCGTAGGGAGTGCAAGAACTACCAATGCCATTCGAGGTATGTTGGTGGTGGCCGATACCATGATTAAACAAGGAACCTAGGACCCTAATATTGGTAGTAATCCTTCCAGTCACGCTTCCACCAAGAAATGCCCTTGAATACGGGACTCCGGATTTAGGGACGACTGTCTAGGGCTAAGGGTATATTAGGGTTTGAGATTTTAGGTTGTCACTTCGCCCCTTTGGGATGGCGATGCCGGACTCCCACTACTGTAGAAGCTTGAATACAAAGCTGGGTTTAGGGGATAGGCTCTACGGTGTAGGGCTTCCAACATGGCTTCATTTGGTAAATTTATAGGAAAGGCTTCTTGTGGCTCCAAACCTCAACAGCCTACCTGGGCCCCAACAGTATCTAGAATAGGGTTTAGGGTCTTGTCACGGATTTTGGGTCATGATTTCACCTATGTACTTTTGGTATGCCCTCGGCTTCAGGAAGCACAGCCCCAAGCCCGAAACCCAAAGCCCCACACCACAAATTCCCACGCAGTGAGTTTAGGGATGTTTCGGGTTTAGGTTTCCAATTTAAAGCACATAACCTGGACGTCAAAAGTAGCAAAAGTGCCGACCCAGAACCTCCAAAACAGTTGAGACGGCCATGCTTCTATGTTATCTTGGGGCTCCGGTCAGGAGATTTAGGCTTAGAAGCGTGCTCCAAAAAGATGAGACAAGCCTGTTGCCAGCTTTTGATACCGTCACACCCCTAAATTCCAAACATTGCTACAACGCGAAGCTGTAATGCCTAAAGCCCCAATCCCCTGAAACCTGAAAGCCTCTAAGACCTCGACACTGGGGTTTCATCATTATCCACCATTAGCCACCAAGTGTTCGACAGGAGTCGGCTGCACAGGAGGCACAAGGGTTGAGCGTCGGTCATACTAGCCCTTAAAAGGTACGTACCTCATGACCCTACGAATTACACGGGGCCTTAAGTATTGCAAGGGTTCCTCCATCCACAGCAGGGCCGGTGGTTTGCAGCTTCTGCGGTTAGAAGGCTCAGGGTTCACCCTGAGCAGCGCTTTTTGGAGTTGGATTTGCAAATCTGAGACTTTCTGGGAAAAGGGTAAAGGCGAGACAAGAGGCGCGCTTCAAATGGAAAAGGACATGCAAATTACTATGTAGGGTTCAGGGTTTAGGATTTAGAGTGTCAGGGTTTAGAGTTTCAGGGTTTAGGGTCTCGAACATATTGAGGGCAAGATGTTGAAGCACACACTTTGAACCAATTCATGTGGCCCTTCACTTTCAGAATAACTCCCAACCCCTAAACGTTTCACCTCTGGACCCCAACCCCATGGGTTTAGGGTTTGGGATTTAGGGATGAATGCAAAAACTAAGCTCTACGCAACTTGAGAGCAGACCTCCAGCACTAACACAGCCCTTAGCCGCAGCGCCCTCAACCCGAAGCCCTAACATTTGGCATACGTTTTGTGATTCGTGATATGCTACATGTCCTGTGCATGCCGGGGTGGAGAAAAGTGTTCCAGAGAGTTTAGAGTTAGGGTTTAGGGGTTAAGGGGGTAGGGTGTAGGGGCTAGGGCCAAGGGTCAATGAAGGTTTACGGGTTATCTGTGATTCTGATAGGGTTTAGGACTTAGGTGTCTCTTTTTTTGGGGGGGTGTTCGAAATACTGGGGTTCAGATTATATTAGGAACCCAACAGAGTACCACACTCTTGACCATGCACCGTTGGATTCAATAACCTGTGGCCCGTTCCCCCTCAACCCGAAACCCTAGGCCCCAAACCCTCAACCCCAAATCCTAAACCCCAAACCCTAAACCACAAACTGCGTAGCGTTGCAGGCTCCGAAGCCCAAACAGTGGTGCTCTCAGGGAGCTCTGTCAACCGGTCCTCCCCCGCAGGGTGCAACGGTTTATAGGGTATACCTAAGCCACAAAAGTATGCAAAATAATGGCCCTAAACCCATAAGAACAGCCATAAAGGCCATTATTTTACATACTTTTGGGGTCCAGGTATGGGTTTCATAGGGTTTTGGTTTTATGTGGATGTACATAGGGTTGAAGCTTATCATGTCAGGATTCCAAGACCATTGATTGGTACCATACCCCTATAGCTACATAAACCTAGTTTTCAGGGTTTAGGGATATCACCGTAGATAATGCAGAACCAAATGGAAAAGGAATTGGAACTGCAATGACATGGAATGGAAATTGGGGATATCACTCAGATGTGAAATTCTTACTCCAAATTTAGCCGCTTGCTAGGTAAGGTAATCTACAAGATGATTGTTTGGGAACACGCAGGTAGGTCCTGCTAAAGGCAAGGCACGGATTACCAGCATATGGGGCTTATGGGCTTGAAGTTGAGGGCTTAGACCCTAAACCCTAAACCCTAAACCCGGGTTTAGGGTTTAGCCGAAGGCCCCCAGGCCCTCATCCTGAAGCCAAGCCTTGAATTTCCTGTCCCCAAACCCTTCGATCCTTAATCCCTAATCTGTACCTAAACCCCAAAAGTATGTAAAATAATAGCCCTAAGCCCATAATAACAGCCATTAAGGCCATTATTTTACATACTTTTGGGGTCCAGGTAAACCCTACAGAGCCCTTAAAGCCTAAACAGCATCAAGTAGGCAAGATGTTATTCTGGTTTTTGGTGAATGCCTGCTGCGTATTGTTGAGTGTATTTATTTTGGGGAACAATGGACCAAGAACCTCCCATGCGTGCTAACTTTATTTGGTCCTGGGAGCTCAGCACCTAACAGCCCTAAACCCTAATACGTGAATGCAAAGTTGCCTAGTCTTTAAGAGACTGCCACACCCTGAAAAGGCATGAGGCCTTAAAACACTAAAAGCCCTGTACCCCCAAAACTCTAAGCCCCCAAACCTCTAAACCTTAAGCCCCTGACTTAATCTCTAAACCCCCAACCCCTAAACCCTAATCCCCTAAATCTCGAAACCCCTAAGCCTGGACCCCTTAACTTGCAACCCCTAAGCCCTAATCCCTAAACCCTTCATCCCTACTCCCTACATCCTAAGCCTTAACCCCTCAACCCCTAAACCTGAAAATTCTAATTCACCCCTCAACCCCAAACCTTTGCACCCCAAAACCCTAAATCAACCCGAAACCCCTAAACCTAAATCCGAGCGCCTAAAACAGCCCTAAACCCTAAACTCCTACACCCCTGAGCCCTAAACCCTTAACCCACTTTGAAGCCCTAAGCTCTGAGACAATTAATTATCCCTAAACCCTAAACTTCAAAATCAACCCTAAACCCTAAACATTAAACCCTAAACCCTAAATCAACCCTAAAGCCCCTAAACCCTCTAAAAAACTGAAGCCTTTGACCAACCCACTTTGAACCCCTAAGCCGTTACACCCCTACACCCACAAGCACTAGACCCTTAACCACTTTGAACCCCCAAGCTCCTCATGAACCCTGAGCCCCTTAAACCCCCCAAGCCCTCGAAAACATTAAGCCTTTAGCCAACCCTAAAACCCTAAGCCCTTTAAAACCTTAACCCCCTTAACCAACCCTTAAGACCCCTAAGCCCTCATAAGGCCATAATGCCTGAACCCTAATTCCTAAACCCTAATTCCGAAGCCCGAAACCCTAAATCAACAACCCCTAAACCCTTTGAACGCCCCTAAGCCCCTAAGCCCTTCAAACCCCTATAACCCTTAAACCCCTCGACAGCCCTTGAAGCCTTTCTAAAACCCCTAAGCCCTTGTGAGTAGTATTTTACTTGGGGATATTATGGTACCCATTATAGAGTAAGATTCTATCCTCCTTTTGGGGTAGAGTATCTTATATAAGGAATATAATCTTACTTGGTTCAACCACCAAAAAAACACTACCCCTAAGCCCCTTAGAACCTTTCAAAACCTTTTAAGCCCTTTTAAAACCCCTTAAACCCTTCAAAACCCTTTAAAGCCTTTTTAAAACCCCCAAGCCTTTGTGAGGTCTAGCAAGGCAAAGTCAGTTTTGGCGCAGTCCACGGCAGTGGGCCTTGGAGATACTCGTGGGGGGGTTCCGTTTAGGGGCCTTAGGGGTCTTAGGGGTCGTAGGGGTTTTAGTTTAGGGATTGGGGTTTAGGGGTTTAGTGTTTAGTGTGTAGGGTTTAGGGGTTTAGGGTTTTGGGGGTTTAGGGTTTGGGGCTTCGGGGATTGGGGTTTAGGGTTTAGGCTTTGGGGATTTAGGATTGAGGGATTGGTGTTTTGGAGCATGGTAAGCTACAGAGTTTCCTGCCGTTTTGACATCCCAGTTCAACGTGCGCAAAGTACAGTAAGCATTGAACATCACTTATCCTCTGCATTTATGGAGTACCCTATTACCCTCCCCCCAAGAGTTTAATTGAGGGAAACATTCGGGGGTGCAGTATAGGGGCGGGATCCTTACTTGAATTCTGACATATTCCCCCCGTACGCCCCCTCCCAGAATACACCTGTTAGACAATATTTGGGGGAGAGAGCAGTGAGGGGGATGAAGTATGGGATCCCATGATCGGTAGCCTCTACCCCTGGAAACATGTGGGGGTTTCCCAAAATTCAAGGCACCTTTTTTTGGGGGATCCCATATTAAGGAATATAGTGTATATCGGGGTCTATAGTTGGGTATTTGGGTTCCGTATTTAGGGAAAATACCATGTTTTCTGAGAAGTTCCTCAGCGACTGAGTGGATTCCTGGAGGTCTACATGGTCTACCTACACGATTGAGGGTTTCAGGTTTAGGGACTTATACAGTTTAGGGCTTACGGTTTAGGGTCACCCAGACCTCTATATCTTAAGGTACAGAAGTTTGTATATAGACGAAACTAGACATAAAGCTAGGTAATTATCCCAACAAGAGGTAGGGCGGCATAGGCGTCAAGGTTGGGTCGAGGACCGAGGTTTCCAAAATAACTTCACAGGGTGCCTTGTAGGGAATTGCCCCCTATGATTTAAAGGGGGGGATATAGGGGATTATATAGGGTTTAGGATTTAGGGTTGAGGGGTTGTACAGGGGATTACATAAGGGATTACTATCCGGGTTATTTAGGGGGCTATATACTAGGAGTTTAGATCACCCGTTGTTTCATTCAAGAACTTCTTACATACCTCCTAGTTTCCGTATATGAGCTATAGTCTAAACTCCAAGTATCCCCCTCAGTCACCCCTGTAATGCTCCCCCATATAATCACCTATATAACCCTTTAAGGAGTTGAAACTATAGCTCATACATGATTTCTATACACCTTACAGTATGTTACAGTACCAGCGTGGTATTGCCCCATCTTAAAATTTCCGAATCCTGTCCGTACGTAATGAGGCTTGGAGGAGCAGCTGAGAGTGTCTGGCCTTTCTGTTATTGGTTGTTGATAAATACCCTAAGGCTCCATGTAGGTACTATTTATAGAGTTTAGGGCCCAATGTATGTATTTTTTATAGACTTAGAGCCTTAGGGATAAGGAATAAAGAAGAGGTGTATACTCCTCTCAGAACATATCCGTTTTCATGTTCTTAATAGTACAGTAGTTTCCGTTTTCTTGTCGGTTCCTTCATTGCCGAGAAACAATCGGCAAGTTAAGGGATTGCGTCTTTGAACTGAAGTGTGTGGCTTAGGGTTGGGCTTGTCAGGGTTTGGGGTTGGTTGGGAACCTTTGTCTACGATTAATCTTGCGTACGAACAGAATTTTTTGTTCAATTGATGGAGCCTCAACGTGAAACGTCCCTACCCCATGTGACTAGTGCTTGTGACAGGGTTCCTACAGGTTGCAATGTAAAGAATGCGTGTAATCTGCTTAAGGTTGTAGTCTGTCATACGAAGAAGGTGGTCTTGTTTGGTACGCAGACAGAAATGCGCGTGTTGTGTGTGCTTCGTCTTGGATTTGTGCATGGATACACTCGTCGCTGTTTGTGCAAGGCACTTGCTGCCCTAGTATAGACGAAGCCCACATGTCGGCACCTACTGGAACATGGGCTTATTAATGGTTGAAAGGGAATGAGGGAATAGAATCCCTGAAAAACCTATATCATACGTTCCCTTATGCTCGACGAGCCCTAGTGGGGACGGGCTGCCAGAACTGTGTTTTGTTGTAGGCACGTGCAGAGACAGATGAACTTGCATGTTCAATTCGGAGGTTAAGAGAAGTCTCAATTTTCTCCAAGCCCCATGAATCTAGTAGGACCTGAGAAGTCTTGAACCATGGCAGCACAACGCTATTTTGCAAAAATCGTCGTTCAGCTACATGGACCATCAAACCACTTGACAAAATCTTCAACTCAAAGCTCTACCTGGACCCCAAGAATATGTAAATTAATTGCCTTTATGGCTGTTATTTTGGGTTTAGGGCTATTATTTTACATACTTTTGGGGTTTAGGTAGACCCTAACCTTCGAACTAGAATAAACCTTACTTAGCTTAAAACCTCCTGCGGCATGACTTGGCGTGCCCTTCACGCAGCATGCAGCGGGTACGACACCGGAGGCCGGTAGGAGGTTGAGGAATTCGGGCCTTTGAATATGAGGGTTATCCAGGGGATGTATAGGGATAATGAAGAAGAAGATGGAAGCATACTATTTAGGGTTCAGGGTTAGGGGTCAGGGTTTAGGGTTGAGGGTGACTGGTCATGGAAGGTCTTCTCAAAATGTTCAGGCGGCATATACTGAGGCACTGAGGAGGTCTAGTGATGTCCCGCATGCTAGTTCATAGTGGTGGCATTAGCTCTGCCGGTAGGGGGGGGAACCGGGCTACAAAGGCGCCCCCTTCTTGTTGGGCCCGGGGTTTATGGTTAGGGTTTAGGGTTTAGGGTTTAGGGTGTGGGGTTCCAGGTTATTGACAACCCTTACCCGCTCCTTCCCTTCTGTGCCTACTCCTACGGGCTGCTCTTGCCAATTAGAGATGGCTGCGGATAGGCTACAAGTGATAACCCCAAACCCAGAGCTCTTCGAGCATTCTGAGGCACTGGGTGAGGAACAGTGCTCTCCAGAGATCCAGCTGGATCCTCAACAAAGAAATCCTCGATTGGATTCGACGGGCCTACAGCGGATTTGGAGCTACATGGAACGAGGAAGGCTTTGGGAAAGGCCGGCAACGTGAAACTGACGACAATCAGCACCACGAGATGGCTGACCACGACTTTTGGCAGACCCTTTCCTACTCCGGTGTGCTCCCTTCTGCTGGCTTTGCAGAAGTGGAAGCCCGCTGCGATGAGCAGCCTGTGCAATGGCCTGAGTCCCTCTTTCACATTGAGTGGCGTCAGCCTGAGGAAGTGAGGAAAATTACCACGAATCTTGTTGCCGGCTGTATCATTCGTATTAGTTCCTGAGGAGGTAGGCCTAAACCCCTGAACGAACCTCCAACATGAGCTACTTGAATCAAAGGGGCTTAGGGAGAAGTAGGCTTGTATTATGGGCTTATGGCTTTCTAGGTACACCCTGAACCCCAGACCCTATATGTCTCCATATGACCCTGATACTTATAATTGTACCATAGTAATGGGCTACTGTGTGTCTAGGTATAGGTCTATACAAGGACTTAGGGACTGTAAGCCATTCTGAGGTATCAGGGCTTCCAGCCCTCGGCCAAGCAACAGTTTGCGCCCACATTTAGGATTAGGGGTTTATAAAGCTATACCTGCTAAACCTGATTCGCGAAAATTAGCATGGGTTACCAGAATTCGTGCTAATTTACGATGCTCACTATAGATTCGTAATAATGGGCGATCGGAAGCAACCGAAGGCGTTCGGAAACATTCCACTGTTGCAGGTCATGATTTCAAAGCTGAAGAAGCACCAGCCAGTGTCATTCAAGCCGCAGGCTGCTTAACTCGAGGAGCGTTCGGAGGCGTTCGAATGCGTTTGGAAGCGTTCGGAAGCGTTCGCCGAGCGGCGTTCATTGGCATTCGGCGTTCGCGAGGCGTTCGCGAGGCGTTCGCGAGGCGTTCGGGGCGTGCGTTCGAAAGGCGGGCGTTCGGAAGCGTTCGAAGGCGTTCGGAAGCGTTCAAAAGCGTTCGACAACGGTTGGCATGTCAGCGATTTCTGATGGTTTGGGCTGGCCATGGGATGACCCGCTAGGTCGCTATGTTTGTCCTGCTTTCCTATTCAAAACAACACGCACGCAATAATACGCGATCGAAGGCGATCGTAAGCGTTCTTATGCGATCGCATCACGCAATAATTCCAAGTTCTCGTACTGATTTCAGTGAAAGAGGTTTAGCAGGTAGGGTTTAGGGTTTAGGGGTTTAAGGTTTTGGGGTTTAGAGTTGAGTGCCCGGGGCTCAGGGCTTAGGAAGTGTCATGTGCATATATTCTTTATGAAGGCCCTAATTACAGCCCTTAACCTTTCTAGTAACTCCGCATCTCACACGCTTCCTCAACAAAACCCTGCAGCCGAAACCCAAAAGACCTAAACCCCTGAGCCCCAGACCCTAGCCCCCAAACCCTGAACTTCAAAAAACCCTAAGCCTTACAGCCCGCCAAAATCCCACCCACAAAGCCCTAAAACACCCAAACTCAAGAATTACACACCAAAATCCCACCCACAAGCCCTAAAACCTCGAAACCCTAAACAGATTTTTGAAGAGGAGGCCAGTGGGACTCTCCTCCAGCGATGCGAAAAAGCCGAAGAAGAACCCTGCCGAGGCCCCAAGTATTTAGTAGGGTTTAGGGGTTTGGGGCTTGGGGTGTATAGGGCTTAGGGATTAGGGCTTAAGGTTTACAGGGCCTAGGGATTAGGATTTAGGATTGCTTCAGGATTTAGGGTTTAGGGCTTAGGTTGTATAGCCCTCAGGGATTAGGGCTTCGGGTTTACAGGGATTAGGATTCGGGGTTTAGGTCTGAGGGTGTATAGGGATTAGGACTTAGGTTTTACAGGGCTTAGGGATTAGGATTAAGGGTTTAGGGTTTAGGGCTTAGGGTGTATAGGGCTTGGGGATTAGGGCTTAGGGTTTACAGGGATTAGGATTTAGGGTTTAGGGCTTAGGGTGTATAGGGCTTAGGGATGAGGGCCTTGGGTTTACAGGGCTTAGGGATTCGGATCTAGGGTTTAGACTTCAGGGCTTTAGGTCTACACTCCTTCAAAGGTTTTTTCTATGAGAATGATATAGGGGAGTGTTACCGGGGTTGTTAATGGGGATACTAGAAGTTTAGACTATAGCTTACCTGAAATCACTTGCAGATGCCCAGCAAGTAGGATCCCAACACCCTAAACCGCATAAACCCTAAACCCCATAAACTCTAATCCCTAAACCCTATAAACTTTAAGCCCCAAAGCTTAATCCCTAAACGCTAAACCTTAAACCCTAAACCTTAGAAACGCGAGTGTCAAGTCAGTAGGGCCCCTTTTCGGGTTCCGCGTCCAGGGTCGCGCATATCTTTGAATCCTCCTGACCCCATAACTTGATTGAACTCCTGTAGACCTTCCTTTACCCTAGAAATCTGACGGTTTAGGGTTCAGTAGGTAATATTTGCAGACTTTAGGGCCCGATGTAGGCATTATTCATTGTTTACCTGGATCCCTACGGTTGGGACCAGATGAGACCGGAAACGTTTATGGTCCATGTGTCTCAAGAAGATTTTATAGTTTAGACTGAGCTGGGGTTCTCAAGGCACCATCTTAGGTTCCCGAGGCCCTAAACCCTAAACCCTAGTTCATGTAGTCCCTGAAACCCGACGGACGGCAGGCGCCAGCGCTGCCCGTGCGCATCGAAGCTGCGCCAAGCGTTTCGATGTCGTTCCCCGTATCGATTCCCGTGGCTCCGCCACTGTTGTCATTGGCTGTTTGTTCAGGGTCATTTTTTTGGCGACGGCGCCTGCACCCTGCCGAGAGCTGTTTTTTGTTGATGATTTTGGTAGCTTTTCTGACTTGACTTCCTATGTTCTGTAGTCTGCGACCTCTGCTTTCGCAGGAATTGCTACCTCGATTAATTACATCCCATCCACAGAGCATGTGCATCATAGCATCCAAGCTTTGCCGCATGCACCAGAGCATCCATGTGCAAACCATAATACCGTTCGTGTTCCAAGAGCATACGGTCAGAGCATCCACGCCCAAACCAAAGTAACGTTCCTGCTCCAGAAGCATACCGTCACGAGAGCATCCATGCAAACCATGATGACGTTCGTGTTCCAAGAGCATACAATCACCAGAGCATCCAGGTGCAACCACAATAACGTTCGTGCTCCAAGTTCTTACAGTCACCAGAGCATCCATGCCCAAACCATAATACCGTTCGTGTTCCAACAGCATACGCTCACCATAGCATCCATGCCCAAACCATAATAACGTTCGTGTTCCAAGAGCATGTGGTCACCAGAGCATCCATGACCGCCCCGACACCAAAATTCCTACATTAACCCAAATGGGGAATACAACATTTCAGCGGCAATCGGACTAAGCACCAGTGCCCTTCATTGAATCTACTTCACCCATGCCATGTAGTCATAAATGTGCTGACCACTTCTTTACAAATCATCAGGTCCTAAGTTTAGAAAATGGCCCTTGGCACAACGCGCTCAAACCTGCGGAAACCTCGCGCGAAAGGCTTGCCACACCATTCAGCGGATTTAGGCGTTGTTTGCAAAATGCGTTTCAGGGTTTAGAGTTTAGGGTTTGGGTTTAGGGTCTAGGGTTTGGGTTTAGGGTTTGGGTACTGGGTTCGCCACACGTTTGAGCCTTTAACGCCCAGGGCACTTTTCAGATAATAACAACACTCCCAGAGCTCGGTTCGGGCACCGTTACCTTTTTGTTGGAGACTCTACCTGGACCCCAAAAGTATGTAAAAAAATGGCCTTTATGGCTGTTATTATGGGTTTAGGGCTATTATTTTATGTGCTCTTGGGGTTTAGGTAAACCCCAAACCCTGAACTCAAGCCCTGGTATAAGGGTTGGCTGCTAATTTGGCCAGGGATTCAGGCTTTCGGGCTTAGGGTTTCAGTGCCCCACCCTGGGCTGTGAGTCTATAAACATACGCTTGTAGGGCCCTAATATTATAAATGTCACCAGCATTGGGCTATGCAGAGCTGTAGCGTTTCGGGTTTAGGGTTTCGGGTTCAGGGAAGGGTTGAACCCTAAACCCCAAACCGCGCAGCACCAACGATTCCCCGCATTTAAGCTACTCCGCGTGTCTCAGGATATCTTCCATCAAAGGTGACCACCTAATGGTGCTTTATTACAGGGGGCGTGGATCCCAAACGTCATCCTTATATAGGAGGTTTAGGGTTAAGGTTTAGGGTTGAGGGTTTAGGGATATGACATGACCATAATAGCTATGCTCACTTTAAGCCCTAAACCCCCAAAAGTATGTAAAATAATAGCCCTAAACCCATAATAACAGCCATAGAGGCCATTATTTTACATACTTCTGGGGTCCAGGTAAACCCTGAAACCCTAAACCCTAAACCCTGCACCCTAAACCCTAAACCCTAAACCCTGAACCCTAAACCCCAAACCCTAAACCCTATGTCAGGTGTCCACGCCGGTTCCATCCATGCCGTCCTCTGCCGCCCCGGGCGAGGTGTCTTCCTGAGCAAGCGGACGTCTTAATACGAGCGTTTAGCATTTAGGGTTTAGGGTTCGGGGTTTAGGGTTTATGGGTTAGGTTTTAGGGCTTAGGGTTTAGGGTTTAGGGTTCAGGGTTTAGGGTTTATGGGTTAGGTTTTAGGGCTTAGGCTTTAGGATTCAGGGTTTAGGGTCTAGGGTTTAGGGCTTGTTTAGGGTTTTAGGGCTTAGGGTTCAAGGTTTTGGGTCTAGGGCTTTGGGCTTGTTTAGGGTTTATAGGGTTTAGGGTGTGCGGTTCAGGGCTTAGGGTGTAGAGTTTAGGGTCCATGTGGGACCCATATTATGGATTTGCGTTTACGGTCCATGTCGGACTCATACTACGGATTAGGGCGTCTAGGGTTTGGGGCTTGGGTTAAGGTTTAGGATTGGGCCTAGGGTGGAAGACCTTTCTTAGACTGGCAATTTGCAGCCAAGATCACAGAGTCTAAGGATATTTGTAGGGTGAGAGATTAGGGTTCATAGGGACTAATGGGGAATCAAATGAACAAAGAATTCAAAAAGAATGGAATGGAGACTGAGGATTGTAAAGGGTATATGGTATATACGAGGAGGTTTCCATGTAGGTTTTAACTGGACCCAAATATAGCCCAGAGACCCTCCATGAGCTCAATGTTCCCTCATTTTCATGTTCTTCACCATTTCTTGCCGCATCATTCCCTATGAACTTTACCGCTGTTTACCGTAAACCCTAAACACCCCAAGCCCTGTACCCTAACACCCTGGATCCGTCACTAACATGGTGTCGTGCTCGTTTGCCTGCTTGTAGGCGCTATATTATGGTTCAGGGCTTAGGGTCATATGCAATTTACGTACTTAAGTTGCCAGAATACTCTAGGTCTCATGACCCCAACAATGGAGAATCACATGAAAAGCAACAAAGAACATGAAATGGAAACAGGGTTCAGGGTAGGTTTCAAGATTCGGGGCCTAATCTCTAAGCCCGAATCGCTACACTTTTCACGTAGAACTCCAAGGCAAGCAGTCAACCTAAGGGTCCTGTAGGTACAAGGGTCCATCTAGAAATATGCTGTATAGCCCCTCCTTAAGTAGATAGAACATGGGGTATATGGGGATCTCATTTTATAGACCCGCAGCTATGTTCTATTTACTTAAGGGGCCCGCTGTTGTTTTACCTACCGCAGTCACCTTGAGGTTAAGCCCTTTTCTACGTCTTCAGGCCACAACATGACCTAATTCAGTCTGCACGGTTAAGGATTAGGGTGTAGAGGCTTTGGGCTTCTGAGTGAGGATGTAAGATTGGGGCCAAAGACTGCACCTTACCCCCCTAACTTTGGACCCTTGACCTCTAGCTATGCGTGCAACCGCCCTGTGAACCGCATGCATTCTCTATGACTTCTTAAAAGCGACGCGATTTTGTCGTCCACATCATAGTAGGCGCCATGGAGCTTCTTCAGATTTGGGTTGGGTACTGCACCCACTCGGTGACAAATGGATAACATTTATAACATATGTATACATCGCCCTTAGTATGACCCCTAATATACACTGTTACAGGGTGGAGCATTGCCCAACCAACGTTTTGGTCATCTGCGAGCTCAAGAGCGTTAGCCATCACCTTCTGAGCACGTGTTGAAGTCTGGTCATCCCCGAGTGGCCCATGTAGCTATATGGTACATACTTGGGCCCCAAAGTAGATATGTGGGAACCCCTTGTTTAGGGTTCAGCGTCTAGGGTTTAGGGTTGGGCCCGAAGTAAATACTATATACCTACATGGGCCCTTTGGGCATAGCAGGCGCGCCGTCCGACGAAGAAGGTTATACAGGAATTTTATAGGGGACAATTTAGGGTGGTTATTTTGTCGGCAGACCAGGAGTTCGGACTATAGCTCACTTGCTGCTGGGATTTCCTCTAGTCCAGCTTTCCAGAGAGAATGGTGGGTGTAAGCCCTACCAGTGCACACTTGGACCATGCGGGATTTTTCTCAGGAATGGGGTTACGCTAAGGGACCCTAAGGATACATAGCCTTTATTTTCCATAAATATGGGAACCCAATCGAGACCTAGGTACTCTAGTCCTCAGTATACGGACCTCAAGAGGTAATTTATGGGAAGCCCCTCTGTAGTGATTCCGAGGGGACTCTGTGGGTACTTGTTAGGTACATTAGGGGATTGCAGCCTAAACCCTATTCTGCGGTTTAGGTGCTTAAGGCTCAGCAATGGAGACCCCAAAATGCAATACTTGTTTAGCCATGCTAAGGGGGACTCATAGGGGGGGACCTCTGTCAGGTCATGTTCATTTTGCGGAACCTTATACCCTATACCTACTAACATGCTAAGCTCTAATCCCTAAACCCAAAATCTAAACCCTAAACCCTATTATTCTTTCTAGCGCCCTATATCCTCCACCTTTCTTAAAAACACGAATCAAACCCGAAGCCCTACCTCCTCAACCCCCCAAACCTAAGAAAAAACAGACGCACGCTTTCCCCCGTATCGGCCTCACATGGCCGTTACACATTCCTAACCTCCCCATATATGAGCATTTTTTCTCCAGATGGAAATGCCCGTCATCAGCCATAAACCCTAAACTCGACAGATTTTTGTAGCCTTTACAAGCCCTTTACGGGTAATAAAGCTTCAGGTCATGCTGCCCCTTGCGGCCGAGCAACTTTCGCCCAGCACGTCGGCCCAGCGGCCGGCCGCGGCAAATGCTCAGACTTGGAAGCCCGGATGAACTGGATCTTCTGGAACGTAACTGCCTCCAGCCGAAACCCTCAAACCCTTTAACCCTAAATCCCAAACCCCTAAGCCCATATCCCATGATGCTGTAGGACATTGGGATTGCAGGATGGGTTTCAGGTGCTCAGGGGTGAGGACCTAGGGCTTAATCAGGGTTGTAGGCTTAGGGTGTGTTTGATGTGTATGGTTTAAGTATTAGGGTGTTCAATTTGTGTTGTGGCTTGAGCTCCTTGGGGTTTAGGGCCTAGGAGTGTAAGGTGATGCGAGTTGAAGAGTTTAGGGTGTAGGGACTTGAGGTGAGATCTTTGAATTAGGTTTTTTTAGTTGTAGGGTGTGGAGGCTTGGGGTGTTTAGGGTTTGGAGTTTAGGGCTGCGGGACTTAAGGCACCTAAACCCTAAACTAAGGGGTTTGATTAGGGTTCAAGGCTTACGGTGTACAGGTTTTAGAGTTCAGGAACAGAAGCTGTTGTGGTTTCGACTTTAAGTAAGGTTTGCGGACTTGTCATCTTCAGGGTACAGAATTTCGGGACTTAGGCTTTAGGGTTTGGGGTTTACGCAAACCCCAAAGAAAGGTCAAATAATAGTCCTAAACCCATAATGACTGCCGTAAAAGCGATTATGCTACATACTTTTGGGTCCAGGTAGGCTTAGGGTTTAGCTTAAGGCGTTCAGGGTTCAGGGCTTGAGGCTCAGGTGTATCCAGATTAAATGTTAGGATTTAGGGACTTAGGATGTTTGCGGGCTATCTTATTGGTGCGTACGTGTGGCTGGAGAGTGAATCAGCGGGTTGGTGCTTTTTTGGGTCATTCCCCCTTACAGTATGTGTCCTTAAGGTGGGCTTATGCAAGTTCGATTTAGCTTCTATGACCTATTTTTGGTAACTCTTGCTCTAGAGGGGAACTCCCTGAACCTTAAACCCCAAACCCTGAACCCTAAAGCCTAAACCTTGAACCCTAAACCCTAAACCCACTGACGATTATAGGGATGCTTCGCACCCTGAGCACCTTTAGCACCGGTCTTTACATAGCCTCCCCATTACAGGGGTTATAGGGATATGCAGGGTTATAGGGCCCCTGCCCTCCTCCAACCTGGAGTCTACTGAACCGGGGTTTCGGGTTTCGGAGTATTCGGGATTCCTCAGGTTTAGGGTTTAGGGGGGGCTGGGACTTGGAGGGTTTGGGCCTTGCGGAGGGACTTTAGGGATCAGTTAGGATTGAGGGATGAGCGTTTGGGGTCGAGGGCTTGGGTTTCCGGGTGTAGAGATGTAGGGTTTGTATGTATAGGATTGTCGAACAATGGAAGGAATATCGTAGGGGTCAATTACTCAGCATGCTACAGTACTAGGTCTAGAGTTTGAGACACTCGGATGCATAGGCCTTGACCCTCAACCCTAAATCTTCAACCATTTCTTTAACTTCAACAGGAGACTTACGGAGTTTCGGGTGTCAAGGGCTTAGAGATTTAGGGTTTAGCCCCGTGGGTGTGTGGCGAAGGGAGATTTAGGGGCTGTTGTCGTTAGGGGGCTTGGGTTTAGTGACCCTAAACCCTAAACCCTAAACGGGGGTCTACCAGTTCTGGGTTCAGGGGCCCAAAGCTTTGACAATCAAACATAATTAACTACTTGGGGTTTTGGGCCGGTTTCTCTGGAGCTCGAAAATCTGAGAAGTTTGAACTACCTTGAGTTCGTGTTGCCTTGAGGATTTAGGGACGAGGGTTCAGAAGTTATTTTGGTCTATCTGTTTGCCACGCATCGAGCATTTAGCTGGATGGAATGGGCATCTCCTTTGTGAAATAACAAGCGCCTCTAGAGTTTATCCGAGGAATGTCAATCTTTCGGATTTGGAGAGACTCAAGCAATTTCCAGCTCTACTGGAGATGGCCCAGATGGCATTTCAGCATGGCCCATGGAGGCTCAATGTGGCGCAGCAAGCCAGCTTGGGGCTCATCGACGGGTCCATGATTGTGCAAGCGCGGCAAGCAGCGGAAAAGGCTGCGTCTGGTTCAGCACCGGTGAGGGTGCTACCAAAGCCGCCACCGCCTGCGTTCGACAATCTGGACATACCGGAGCCTCCTCCGGTCCCCAAGACGGTTGTTTTGCCGCGACCGCCAGCTGTTCCGAAGCCTCCAACAGCTCTTCGGCCACCAGCACTTCCCAAGGATGTGGCTGCCATAGTGCCCAAACCAGGGCCAAAGGTGAAAGCGAGGCCAAAGGAGAGGTGTTGGACTTGCTGGTTTTTAGTAGGGACCACAGAGATGATCTGCATGTATATCCCATACAACATATTGCTGGATTTGCCTACGAAGAACCGGTCAGTATAGGTGCTCGATAACCCTAGCCTTATAATAATGAGGACCCAGCCTTTCGAGTTTAGAGGTATTATTAAAATAGGGTTATATAAGTGTCACATGGTGATTAGAGTCCGCGCGCAAAGCCTGCAACCCTAAACCCTAACAATCACAGAATGGGCAGATTCAACTGAAGCCAGCTGAGGAAGAGTGCTTCAGGAGTCGCCGGCATGGTTTGTTTTTGCGTTCAGGCTTTAATGTTTAGGGTTTCTGGTTTAAGGTTTGAGGTCTTACCTAGCTTGATGCTCACATGTCTGCTGTCTAGTTCCTGTGCCTGAAGCCCTTAACCATGAACTGTGTAACAAATTACCGATAATTTGGGAGACACGTCTACTAGGTAGAACTTTACCCCTATATTTGTACCGTAAAGCCTGAACCCCAATATCTAAAACCCAAACCCCTAAACCCTAAACCTAAATCTAAACCCGTAAGCCTTAAACTCATGGCTTAGGTCGCCCACCTACCCGACATACCTGGACCTGCCTCAGCAGAGCCACGGGTATGGTAGCACCCACGATACATCCAAGACCACACGCCACGCCTCCCTTTGCACAGACTCCTGCAAGGCTTTTGGCCTTTGCAGGGGACCTTTTCATGGCCCTGATAAGGGCACCTTTTTTAAGACCTATCAGCCCCCAGAATAGGGCATTCAAGTGCCTTTCAGAGAAAACTCCCAAACAGGGCCTCCTTCCACCTGTCTTGACAGAGTCAGACTTCAGGACGAACCCTCTGCAGTCGTGCCAAGCCTTTTCCTCAAGCCTTTCGGAAACCAGAAGCTTGGCTATAGAAATGTGTGGTGTTGTTTACCAAAATGGACCTATCTGAGTTTAGGTCCTAAACCGAATAGGTTTGGGTGGTTTGGTCGCCTGGGACGGCCTGGGGTGGGTGAACGTGTTAGATGGCCTTCCACAATCAGGCCGAAGCAGCATGTTGCGTGGCACAACACGCTCGAAGCGACTCTGTGGCATGACTATCATCTCTGCTTCAGCGCTATATCAAGGCAAATCCTAAACCCTAAGCCCTAAGCCCAATAAAGCCTAAACCCTAACCCCTAAACCCTACGCCCTCAACCCTATAAACTTTAACCCCCAAACTTAGAGAGCAGACCCCGAACGCTTGGCCACGCGAAAAGAGAGACGTCAAGGTGACGGTAAAGCCTCACAGCCTGAGCTGGACAGGCCAACCAGCATGGGCCCCTTAAAAAAACCCTTTCTGCTGCCACCACCCCCCTCCCCCTCCCATGGTGGGTGGCCCAAACCAGCCTGACCATCCCGCACAAAATTCCAGCCTCGCCCCAGGTTGGAAACCTTCGAGATAGGCAGCAGCGAGCATTTTCGTCACCTCGTCCTTTTATCTACCACTGCTAGGCCACTGCTCCCTCCCTCCCTCCCACTGCTACATGGCTCTGGTCTGGTCGGAAAAATTCAGGATCGGGGAGTAGCGGCATTTACAGCTTCGGACCCTGGAACGCAGTTGACGCTCTCCAAGGTTTCTTTGGGCTCACTGAAGGTAGGGCAGAGGAGCCACGGAGACTTTTCCACTGGCCGCTATGTACTGGGGTTTACGATTTCTGGTTTAGGGGCTTCCTGGAAGCGTTTGCATGGCCATTGGAGCCCGCTCGGAATGGAATGATCATGGGGAACCTGTGATGGCACGGTACCTGGACTTGGACCAGGAGGGAGGTTCCTCGCCTGTGTTTTCCCTCCACAAGCACGTCGCGTTTGCACAGAACTCCCGGAGCCAAGTACGATTAAGTCTCAGCTTTCGAAACGTGAATCAAAGCTCTACTTCGACACGCGTCCTTGGGTTCTACCGAGGGCCGGGCGCACAGGGCTTAGGGATAATAGGGTTTCTTCAGGGTTCAGAGGTTGAAGGTTTTGGGTTTGGGATTTTGGTTTCAAGGCTTGGTATTTTAATGCCCAGGATATCTGGAGTTTCAGGCTTCAGGGTTTAGTATGTGGAATTTAGGGCTACTAGTGGCACAGTGGGCTGGGAGAACCCATGAGTTGCTGTGCCTCGAAATTCCCTCATCTGCGAACAGCAAACCTTGGACCCTCCAAATCCTAGACTCAAGCCTTGAACAGTCGGCCCTAAGGACTACAAACCCTAAACCTCAAGCTTAAAACCCTATACCCTTCAGTTTAGGGGGCAAGGTTTAGGGTTTAAGGACCTTCAACCTCAAACCTTCAGCCCCAAGCACGCCAGATGCGCGTGGAACCGTCGTGGAAAGACTGCGCGAGCGCTTAGATACCATGAGGGACCGCAGGACGGGTCATTTGGGTTAATGCAGTCCCTAAGCCTCCATGTAGGTATAAGGGTTTAGGGTGTAGGGATTGAGACCCCAAGGCGCTCCCATATAAGTACTTTAGGGCCAACATACAAGCTAATGTATACCACATACCCACGTGGACCATTAACCTTAAACCCTAAACTCTAAATCCCAAACTATAAACCCCAGACCCTAAACCCCAAACACTGAACTCTTAAGCCCTAAACCGTGCAGATTTGTAGGATTCGAGGGCTGAAGCCCTAGAAGCCGACAAGAGAGTTTTAACAGGGCTTAGGTTCTACGGGGTTGGGGGTTTTGGGTTTAGCATAGATTTAAGGGTTCAGAATTTAGGGTTTAGGGTTTCGGGTTTCGGGCCCGGGTGTAGCTCATGGAAATCATTCCTGTAATCCCAGGATGGTCTTGTTTGTTCAGGCTTTGTTCCCATGGCCAGGGTTTGGGTTTTGGGTTTACGGACTTAGCCCGGTTTCGAGCGAGCGTTACAAAATCGGTTCCATCTAGAATGGCTGTCCTTCTTGTCCCAGGTTATTGTCAAGGGTTTCAGGCTTGTACTCCTGAGGTTGTACCCCTGGGTTTTCGGATCCTGTCGGGGACCGTGAGGTACTGCATTGGTTCATATTGTAAGGGCTATATTATGGCCATATTGGCGAAACCTTTTAGGGATACGACGTTAGGGGTACAACCCTGGAGCCCTTGATACTGAGGATTGTAGGCAACGGTTTAGGAACCGTCGGGCTTCTCAAGACAAGCTGGTAGAAGAAATCATAGGCATGGAGGATATAGGATTTTCTGAAAATACAGCACGCGTATATACCCCCAAACCCATTCAATATATTTCTGCGGTGTAGAGCTTCAGAGAGTATTTGTAGCTTGAAAACCAGTTTAAAGCGGACCCCCAAAAAACCTCAACCCTGAACCCTAAACCACCATGCTATTCGTCGTACTTCGGCTACACAGCGGGCCCCGCCACAGACCCCAACATGTGGTAAGCCTTCTTATACGGCCTGCTAAATTGGTGGGCCCTAATGTTTTTTCGGAGCCCAAAACTTGAGGGTTTAAGGGTTTAGGGGTTTAGGGTTTTAAGCCTCAATCCTTCTGTAATCCTCTATGCCGCTTAACAACACTAAGACCCCACCAGAAAGAGTGGATCGGTAGTTGAAATCAGCTCAGCTTCCTCCGTAGCTTTCACAACAAAATCCAATGTAGTTGAGGGTTTAGGGGGTTACTCTTAGCTTCCTTCAAAAGGGTCCCATCCAGGGGGTTCAGGGGTTAAGGGTTTAGGGTTTAACGGTTGGGGTCTAGGGGTTCTGTTAAGCTTAGGGTTGAATGCAAGTTGGTTTAGAGCTCGTTGTTCACGAGTAGATCGAAAACGTTACACAAAGAAGATGAGAGCCAGCAGATGTGTGGTTTCGTGTGTAGGTCAATCCCCCCTTACAATTACCTAAACCCCAAAAGTATGTATAACAATAGCCCTAGACAGGGAATTATTCTGATTATTCTACATACTTTTGGGGTCCAGGTATTTTGTAACACAGGATCTCTTTGCGTGATCACCTCTATTCAATCTGTATACAAATTGCGGTGGTACAGTCAACCTAGAGTCGGAGTGTTGCAGATTTTTGGCATAATCATCGTCAACTTCCCGTAATTTCCTCCTCTTCTGGTTAAAGGATCCCTTAGCAAGGTCTGAACTTAAAGCCTGGCTTCCACTCCCTGATTCTAAGCGCCAATGCTCGTACCTTAACCCCGAAACTCCAAACCCACAGATCCAAGACTTCCAAGTTCTGAATGAGACCTGGGATTTGAAGCGCTATGTGCTGCAAGCACCTTAGCCCCCAAAAGCATAAATTCTAGGGTTTAGTGTGTAGGGTACATTTTTCGGTTTTGAAACGTTGGAATTATGGGCCCTTAGTATGGGCCCTTAATCTTGGGGTCCTTATATACACCTATCTTATGCCTCATAAATCTATTCAAGCCCAATGAAGTATACACGTAAACCCTAAACCATACCTGCTGTTGTCATGGGTTCCACTAGTATCCCCCTCTATACTACCCCCCCAAGGTTCCCCCTAATTATCCCTAAGTAACTTTAATTAAGGGGTGAACCTAGGGGTGGTAGTATAGAGGGGGGTACTAGTTGAACCCATAGAGTTGAAGCTCTTCAAACCCAATGAAGGCCCCATGCCTCAGACCCACGAAACACGTAGAGGCCCACAGTAGGGGCTATGGTTAGACCTTAGTAGAGTTAGGGTTTAGGGTTCAGGATATAGGGGTTTAGGGTTTAGGGGTTTAAGGTTTAGGGGTTTAGGGTTTAGGGGTTTAGGGTTTAGGGTTTAGGGTTTAGGGGTTAGGGTGGGAAAGTACCCTGCCCTGGTAGTTGAATAATGGCTTGCTTAAATGTTCTTACTCTAAGGGCCCAAGTACTTAGTAAATATACTTACCCAAAGCCTGTATTACACTTACTACTACCCAATCCCAAGTACCTACTCATTGGGTACTTGGACCCCTACGGCTAAGGGTTTTGTGGGGCATCACGTCACCTACTTCTGAGGTCCCAGGTAGTCCTTAGGCTCTTACGCCATCTTAAGCCCTAAGCCCCAAAGCCCTACGCCCTGAAATCCCTTAAGCTCGCAAACCCCAAAGCCCTCAACCCTAAACCAACCCTAAACCCCTATAGTCCCCCTTAGGTAGATAGAATATGGCTTTGAGTATTTTTTAAAAAGGTTCCCCATATAACCCATATTCTATCTACTTAAGGGGGACTATAAAACCCTAAACCCGTAAACCTTGAAAAGGACCTGGGACTTGGATCTCACTCGCTGCAAACATGAGCTGAAGCTTGGGCAGGAGCACTCCGATAGGGGGTTTTGAATTTCAGGGTTAAGGGTTTTAGGGTTAAGGGTTTAGGGTTTTAGGGTTTTAGGGTTTTAGGGTCTTGGGGCTCAGGATTTGGATTTTTGGGGATTAGGGTTTGAGGTTTCAGGTTTTAGGGATTCGTGTTTAGGGATTGGGGTTTACCTGGAGCCCCAAGCCTGTAAGACAAAAGCATGTTACCAATCATTGAGGGTTTAGTTGCTGTTGGGTCCGGTTGGGTTTACGGAGTGGGCTTAAGGAGTAGGTATTAAGGTTTGGGTTTTGCGGGTTAGTGAACGGGATGTGCCTTTCGTCGAAAGATGTCAAGTTTATCATGTATCCGTTTGTGTTTTGTTCTTTTCGAGTATTGGTGGGGTGTCGACAAACCTTTCAACCCTAAACCCTAAACCCTAAACCTTTCAACCCTAAACCCTTCAACCCTAAACCCTAAACCCTAAACCCCTATATCCTGAAGTCTTGCACTAGAACGTCCACGCCCATGTACCAACATGAAACAGCTGCGCGGTTTAGGCTTTAGGGTTTAGGGTTTAGGGTTTAGGGGGTTAAGGGCCTGGGCCTTGTGAATCATCGGTGGAAATCCAAGAGGCAGCCAGTCTATGACCTGATCGCATGCTTCATGCGCACCGTTATAGGATTACGTAGGTGCTTTGTAGTTCTTTCCCTCTAGTAATGACACCCCACATGTTCCCGCACTGTCTTTGTATATGTATATTACGAAAGTCCTTGGGAACATTTGCAGTTCTGGGCCGACGTCGTGGGTTCCTTGTCTAGGAAAAGGAGTAATATATCTACTCAGCTTGTCTGTCTACTTGCCGCAAACCTTAAGGACTCAACCACTGAATCCCCAAACCTTCGAATCCCCGAACTGCCACAGTGCTGCATCATTTTGTGGGGCTTATGATTCATCACTCATCTACACACGATTTGTACTGTAATAAGCTGGGTGGGACAATAAAAATGGCAGGATAGTGGAAAATACGTGGGCCATAGTCTTAACTCCTAGTATCCCTCAGAGTAGCCCTGATAATACTCCCCAAGCCATGAAGACATTCAGGGGTTCTATTCGTCAATGCAAAGGCCGCAGCCGCTGTCAACTTCATATGAGTTATAGTCAAAACTCCGAGTATCAACCCTATTGTTGTCCTCTATATAATCCCCCATATATCCCTCTTCAAGGAGTTTTGGCTATTGCTCAAATGGAGGTTCATAGTCCTCAAGATTCAGTAGAATTAGAAGGCTGTGATCTGATGTATTCTATAGGTGGACCCCCCACCCAGTAATAGTGACTATAAGGGATAATAAGGATCATACTAGGGTCCTCTTATATTCCGATTATATCGCTATTACAGGGTGGGGGGTCCTCCTAATGTATTCCATGTTCCCCAGTAGTACCCTTTTTAGCCTTTATTTTGGAAAGCTGAACGTCAAAAAAGGGTGCGCTTATTGTGACGCGGTTATTGGGGATCCTAGTATGTATTTGAACCACCAGGAACAAGCTCCAAGATGTACTTTCGATTGGTTAGGAGTACTCAAGGGACATCCTGTATGTCCCCTGAAAGGGCTAAGCACCAAAACCTACACCCCCAAGCCTGAATTCAAAGACACTGGCTGCGAATGCTACCTGACCTGCAATCAACATAACCGGCAACACCCATTCATGCAGCTCGTGGCAAAGCTAGAGCATCCTAGGCTTAGGGTTTGGGTTTACGGCTTAGGGCTTAGGGTTTAGGGTTAAGTGTATAGGGTTGAGGGTATAGGGTTTATGGCTTAGGGTTTAGGGTTTAGGGTTTAGTGTAGACGAGGTGTGGGCAATGCTCGCCTGGGCACCTAACTATGGCACGCAAGCTGAGCTGGTCACACGGCGGGCGAAGCAGCCCCTGGAAGGGGCGAAGGCCTGTGAGCCTGGAAATTGTCTCAAACCTGAGGACCTGCCGACCTGAGGGGCGTTTAATGCCCTTTTGTACCTAGCCCCATTTTGGTTGACACCGACTTAAACTCCACACCCTAAACCCCAAACCCTAAACCCCAAGCCTTATACCACAGCCTTAAACCTGCAACCCGGAGCACGCCCAAACTGTAAACCATAAACCCAAGCCCCAAGCCCCATAGCCTATAATATTGGGATAATGAAAAAGAAAATGGAAACTAGTTATTTAGGGTTTTGGGTCTTGGGTAAACCTTAAGAGCCTAAACCCTAAACCCTAAAGCACCCAAATCCTGAACTCCAAACCCTAAACCCTAAAACCCCCAAAACCCTAAACCCCAAACCCCTCAACCCTAAAACCCCCAAAACCCTAAACCCTAAACCCAAAACCCCTAAACCCTGAAACCCTCCAAACCCTAAACCCTGAACCCCTAAACCCTAAACCCTAAACCCTGAACCCTGAACCCCTAAACCCCCAAACCCCAAAATCCACCCGCAGGATGTGCTGTACTTCCCTTTTGCGCCGATGGCTCCACAGTGCCAGGCCATGGGATTTTTTGTTGTTTAAAAGAGTTGAGGGGTTTAGGGTTTAGGGGTTTAGGGGTTTAGGGTTTAGGGGTTTTGGAGGTTGGAGATTTAGGGTTTAGGGTTTAGGGGTTAGGGATTTAGGGCTTAAGGTTTAGGTTTTAGGCTTATCTAGGTAGGCCTTTGGGTGCCTTAAATATTTTCCCTTATTGGTTTTATAGTGGCCCATCTATACTCATAGTTTTCAAGGCTCTCTAAAGGCCAACCAAGTTATTGTTGTTTATGAGGTTTAGGGTTTAGGCGTTTAGGGTTTAGGGCTTAGGGGTTTGGGGGGGTTAGGGTTTAGGGGTTTAGGGGTTTAGGGGTTTAGGGGTTTGGGAGGTTTAGGGTTGAGGGGTTTAGGGCGTAGGGGTGTAGGGATTATATTGGATCCTTTCGTTTGCGATATACAGGTCTGGGGTTTCGCCAGTCGTAGGGCCCTCATGTTTAGGATTTAGGATGAAGGGCAGAAGGCCAAGATGGGTGAGAGTAGGGGGTACATAAGGGTTAAAAGCAGCTTCTCGGCGCAAAGCTACCCTAAACTGTGAACCCTAAACCCTAAATCCTGAACCCTAAACCCTATAAACCCCTAAATCCTAAACCCTAAACCCTATAAACCCTAAATCCCAGTGCCCATCCTCAGGGCAAGAAGCGCATACTGTTGATGCAAAATAGCCAGGACGAGCCTGGTTCGCTAGACCCAACCCTGAAGGTGCGCAGGAGACAACTATCATTGACTATCATATTGGGTGGTTGTCAAAATTATGGCCCCTTTTTGGATCCCTATGATATTACGGCCCCTAATCTTTAGGGTACCCAAAAAGGGACCACAATTTTGACAACCACCCATATACTTCCAAAACCCACAAGGATTCATGATTAGTGTACAAGAAATACTTTCCACAAAAGCAAAGAAGAATGATTAGTGTAAAACAGTCTCAAAGTATACGAGCATAGTACAGGACCCTTATCTCATTGTTCTAAGGTTGAAATCATGGGCCCCTAGTATGGTCCCTTAACCCTGGGATCCTTATATACCCATTACATACCCTATATGTATCCTGAACGGCCCATATTAGGGGCCCATTCTTCTAACCTTACGATCGTGGGAGCCTTAGTCTGGTCGCTGTTGAAAGGTTGTTTTTTCACACCCATAACTTGTAATCCTAGAACTGGTGGGTTTTAGGGTTTAGGGGGTTCTGTATAGAAAACGCAGAAGAAGCATGTACACTTATGAGAGCTTTAACAGAATCCCAATAGGCAAGGAGATTGGAGGGTGGTGGGGTATTTAGGATTCAAATAGTTGTTAGAGGGGTTCTCCGGTCTATAATATAGGTCGTAGCAGGGGCTGTTTGGGGGTTTGATTTGGTTCAAGATTTTCAACAACCAGGGATTGTAGTGTGTGTGAGATCCCTCAGAAAGGGTGTTGGATGATCATGGAACTCGTGGGTTCGGGCCTATTTGAGCCCATTCGGGCCTGTTGGGGGTTGGGGTTGGGGGGCTCCTTCAATGAAACCCCCTAAACCCATAAACCCTAAACCCCTAAACCCTAAACCCATAAACCCTAAACCCATAAACCCTAAACCCATAAACCCTAAACCCTAAACCCTAAACCCCTAAACCCTAAACCTCACTGAGAAGCTTAGC
>CAJNIZ010044945.1:12108-40071 GCA_905231905.1 Symbiodinium pilosum
ACCCTAAACCCTATGTAAACCCTGTAGTGTAGCTATAGTATGCTATGCACCAAGAGGCCAGGAGGAGCAGAACTGGTGTGGGTTGCGGAGCCTTCAAGTCCTCAGCACACAAGACTTACTTAGGGTTTACCTTGGGTACTACCCCCCCTCAGTAACAGTTGGATGATAAGTACAATGTGGTTATATATCGCTCTTAATAGGACCCCTAGTATAGACTGTTACTGGGTGGGGGCAGTTCCCAAGGTTTACCGTTTACGGATTAAGGTCTAGGGTTTAGGGATTAGGGTTTCAGGGTTTCAGGTTTCAGGGATTAGGGTTTAGGGTTGGTACATGGCACAATCTCTAATATGTGTGCCAAAGACCGTTAGCTCTACCGACTGCAGCGGCCCGAAGAATACCCGTATCTTTTTCAGGTTTCTTCGAGGTACCCTTTACGATGAATACCCCTCAGGGTCCAAGGACCCAAGGGTTTTAGGGCCCAAATACCGTTAATATTATAGTATTTGGGCCCTAAACCCATGTTTTTTAAGTCTTTGGACCCTTAGGGTACTCCATCCAAGGTATCTGGTATAACCTTACTACCGGACTCCACCACTAAGGTCGAGCCCGTGCTCTGCCCAACAGCCTTATAAGGGACCGTACGGGTAAGCCATGTAAGCCCTAAGGGCCATTTATCAGCTATAGTAGTTTCCATTTTCTTTTCCAATATCCTTACACAATCCCAATATAGACCCTATGATGCTAAGGTAGTTCCCATTTTCTTTTCCATTATCCTGATATAATCCCAACTTAGACCCTATATATCCAATACATAATTAAGGGGCAACCCCAACAAGTCTCATCTTAGGCCGACAACTGGATGAGCATGTCTCAAAAGCGGGAAAATGGAACGGCAACGTGTGCAGGATTACGAGTGGACCGTGAAAGCCCATCAGGCTTTAGGGAAATCCCTAAATATCCCTGAATGATAAACCTTGCACCATGCTTGATTGACCCTGATCCCTAAACCCTAAACCCATAAAACCCCAAACCGTAAACCCTAAAGCCTGTAAATCCTCACCTCAGGTCGGGGTGCTTTCTGTCCGAATTGCCGGAGATTGCCGGTACAGAGCTCAAGGCTCGCCACACATGCAGGGTTTAGGGTTTAGGATGGTTTAGGGTATGGAGGACAACGACGGCTGTATAACCCTTCGGCACCTACAAAGTGAGGGTCCACTTCTTATCCATCCCAAGCAAGTCTCTCGCAAGGATTCAGTGAAAAGTGGGCACAACTTTGGAAAGCATATGCTGTGTAACGCTACACTACAGTACAAAGCTTTGCCTGCGTGCCCCCGCATGTGGATGTGCTGCCACATGGGCCTCCATAAGATCCTTCAGATTGCCTACTTGGAGGGTCGGGGGGACGTAGCAAGTAGGTTAATAACCCCTATAACCCATGTAGCAACCCTAGTTATCCCCCTGACTAACCTACTTACTAAGTCCCCATGACCCTAAACCCTAAACCCTAAATACCATAGTAGTTTCAGGGTTCTTCCTCAAGTGATCCCCTATGATTTTTGTTACACAAGGTTTAAAACGACCGGCCCAGAAGAATGCCAGTACTGGTCCACAAGGTACTTGAACCTTGTTCTTGAGAAGAGGCCCCGCTCACCCTAAGCCTTAAACCCCACTTACGTATGGTCCTTCTCAGAACCCCTAGTTTCATGAGCTACCCCAGCTAGAAGTTGGGGTAAAGCCCCAACAACATGCACTTACTTATGGACATGCAAGTGTGCGGCTTTATGGCGCCGAAGCAGCTCTGAGGGAAACGCATAAGACCCAATATAAGATAGCCTGTTTACACCTTGTGATAGGCGCATTTCTGACGGAAACGCATAAGACACAATGTAAGATAGCCTTCCCATACCTTGTGAATCCTTGTGATAAGCCCTCTATAGCCTTGCCTAAGGGTATAGTAGATGGTAACTCCCCCCCACCTAGAAAATTCCTCGACGTAGGAAACACCCAACCTCGAGAGCGCAACGTGCCAGGATCCGTCCATCTTGACCTATGTCAAGCTGGAACAGGACTCATCTTGTGGATGCTGAAACTGCGGCACGACCCAAAATACTTGAGACTCGAGGAAGTTTTGTTTTGTAGAATGATACTCTAAGTACTTGATATGTCAGGACTTCTGGTTTTCTACACGCATAGAGGCATGGAGGATTTTTTGAGCGTCAACAGCGAGAGCACTGCGGGGTCAGCGCCCCGATTGCAGTGCTTCAGAAGAACGGACGAAGCAAAGGACAGGAACACTCTGAGAGCGGTCATTTCATCATGTGGTGGTTTCTGGATATGTGGCCGCCAGTATATACCCCAATACGCTGTATTCAGATTGTAATCCTTCTCGTAGGGCCCAAAAATGGTTGCTGTACTTTTGGGCAACACCGATTGCACATGGTAGGAAAACACACAGGGAAAAACGAGGTTGGAACCTGACTTTAATCATATGAATATGACGGGTCCCTACTCCTGGAGATTGGGGAACTAAAGTCCCGTTGTTGCATATATAGCTTCCGTAGTCCCCGCGCCTTATACGCTTCTTATCAAAATTCTCATCTTGGCAACCCTACATCTTAAACCCCTAAACCCTAGTTGGTAACTTCAGTCCTGTAGTCGGTTTAAACTTTCGTATGCTCCGTTTGCGCAGGACGGCCATCGCTATCCTTGCCGGCCCCATTTTTTTCTCCAGGCGGCGTGCATTGAGTTTGAATGTGTTAAGGAGCTCTATAGGGTTTTGGGGCTTATATAGGAGGCCGAAGGCATCCATATGCACAGGGGGCCCTTGCTTGCAGACCTGAGGGAAGCCATGAACAGGGCTCAAGGTGTGCATACTTGCGTGTCGCTCATCTGAATCCCCTTCAAGCTGGGTTGCTTTTGAGGAGCTTAGATTAAGTTATTATGTTAATGAACCCCTCTAATTTACTATACATACTCATATCATGGTAGCTTCTTTTAAGCTCTTCAACAAAATGGTCCCGGGTTCTAGGTAGCATAAGGATACACAACAGCACTAAGGAATAGCTGCGCGTTATTGTAGAGGCTTTCGCTTGAAGGGCAAGCTTGGGGATCCATTGCTTGTGCTTTTGGCGGGTATCAGAAGACTTGTGTTTTCAACCAGGTCTCAGTTTTGCCGGACTTGACTTCGGCCTTGTGTAAATACACCCAAGCAGCAAATTTTAGTGCTGCAGAATCCGCCAAAAGCCCATGTCCGCATCAGGTCACGGAGGACTTTTACGAGACGACCAGATGTTATGAGGCCACTCGGGGGTTTTGTCCATCGCCTGTCATATTTGAGCGATGCGTCCAAGAGCGTCCTATTTTGATATGGGGAGTTCTCAAGGGAGTCCCTAAACCCTAAACTCTTAACCCTAAACCCTAAACCGATAAGGACCCCTACACGCTTAACCCCTAAGCCCTTATCCCCACCAATCCGCTGCTAGTCCCCACATCCCTTGGATCCCCAGCAGCAGCTGCGTCCTGAGATATTGCCTGATATTAGCTCCTTGGGACTTAGCTTGGACCTTTGACCCTTAAGCCTTTGGGATTCCCAGTATACTCCTATTACAGGGAGCTAAGGGTTAGCCCTTAGAAGGGGTTCTAAGTGCCACGTAGTTAGCAACAACCATAATCAGCATAGTAACCATAGTAGTAGTCGTAATCTGAATAGTAACAGTACCATATCCCCAGTATTCCTATTTCTTACACACAATGCCCGCAGTTCCAGGTGAATTTGAGCTCCGGGTTTCTTCTTAAGCTGGGGTTGTGGGGTTGCCATGGTGGAGTCCTTTCGTGGCATCCAGGCTTGGTGGTTCAAAGTTGTGGCTCTCAAATGCTTGCGGGTTTCAGGTTGAAGGGTTCAGGTCCAAAGCAGTGCTGTTCTGGAGTTGGGGTACTGTTTTGGAAGTTCATGGTGTACCCAAGAAAAGAATTCGGGGCTAATCAAATCTTACTGTTGACCGATGAAATCTTGCACCACCTAGGGGCCCTAAAGTACTGTAATTCCTAGGACTTTAAGGACTTGAGGGGCCCTAAAGTACTGTAATTCCTAGGACTTTAAGGATTTTAGGGGCCCTAAAGTCCTGTAATTCCTAGGACTTTAAGGGCTTTAGGTGGTGCAAGATTTCCTCCATCAACAGTAAAGCCTAGGTCCCGGCTGCTTTCAAACTTGGGCAGGACACCGCTGAAGCTATAACCAGATCGAAAGGTGAAACCACTTATATCCCCATCTGAGCCATAGTCTAAACTCCTTAAAGGGGGTTATATGGGGGATTATATAGGGGACTACTATAGGGGCTATCAAGGGGGATACTAGGAGTTTAGACTATATCCCCATCTAGTTAAGTGGTATTATTGTCTAGGCTTTGTGGCAGTTATGGGTCTTGAACCTGAGAGAAACGCTTAAGCACTTGGTAGCCGAAGGAGCGCACTTTGCATTGTTCTGCTGATTGTAAGATTGGAAATGTGTTGTAAAGGGTTTCAGCCAGCGGAAGCAGCGACGCAATGCCGAGCCCCAATCACTGCACCCCTTGATCCCAAACCCTAATCCTTAACCTTACAGTGGATGGAAGGCATCTTGCACACATAGAATTCTTAACATGAGTAATGAACTGCTGAAGGAAAAACTTTCTCCACGGACCCTTACTCCCTGAACCCGAAACCCTTCATCTTAAACCTTCACCACTGTGGGAGATTGAGGGTTTCCGGGGTGTCGCTGCTGATGTTCGTGTACTGAGTGTTGGGTAGGTAGTTTGCTTCCCCTGGGTAAGTGAGTAAAAGTGTGAAGTCCAAGTAACATTTCTCGCCTGACCTGGAGTCTTTCGTCTGTCATGCAGGCGGAAAAAGGCGTGCAAAAAAACAAAAAAGCCTTCAACCCTAAGCCCTAAGCCCCAAAACCCCAAACTTTAAACCCCACAGCCTACATCTAGCAGCTGCAGGATGCCAGCGGTGTGATCAAGCTCCCTCAGCCAGAGGAGACTTCCACGCTCAGAGCTAGAATTCACACTTCAGGTTTGGGGTTTAGGGGCATTCTAATATAGGGGTATAATATCGAGATAACGGAAAACGAAATGGAAACTACTATTTAGGGTTGGGGGTTTAGGGTTTAGGGCTTATGATTCAGGATGCAGGGCTCGAGAAGTTGATGAAAGCGTCTCATCTAGGTTTGTTTGCGGATCAGCGGGACGAAGCTATTGGATTGCGGAACACGGCTTTAGGAAAATTATAAAGTTGAGGGTCTAAGTTAGAGCACGTAACAGTTGAAATGGGGTCTTTGGGTATGTTCTAGTTCAGTAGTCGAGGAGTGGCCAGGCGTGGTTTCCCTGTCCACGCCTCTATTTATGCGCCCCAGATAGTCTTACCATGTTTGACCCTTCTTACCGGTGATTAACCAGGTGTTGGTCAGGCAGGGCCTATTAGAAATAAGAAATGCGCAGACATCGCTCACACCCCTGCCTTTCATAAGCCAAGCAGTCGCATGCGCTGATGTGTCTAGGAGAGGGCTGAAAGGCTGAAATTTACTAGCATCCTAAACCCTAAAACCTAAACCCTAACCGTACCTAGAGCAGCGCCCAGATTCTTATGACAATAGGGCCTTGTACCTATGGTTGTGGTGTCCTTACCTTTGCCGAGGGCCTAGATTACGCAAGGTACGCTAGACCCCATTTGTTCATGTATCCCTATACCCTTCCGAGAGACTCCCTTTTTGTAAGGGTAGACTTAGGGTACTTTCAGTAAGCCCCAAAACCAGGCTGGACTACTTAAATCCCAAACCTTAAACCCTAAAGCTAATTCGGTTTCGAAGCGGAGCATATTTCAGGGTTTAGGGTTCAGTGGTTAGGGGTGGGGATCCTGAACACCGAATCCCAAAAATGCAGTAGGAAAAGAATGGTAATATGAAGACCCTGGTAAGCATGTTCCTACTATATTCTCGAGGTTCCCTGATTGAGATCCGCATGAAAAGACGCTAAGCCATAAACCACAGAAGCGAAACAATCTTTTATCTTCTGGGGGCCCTCTGAGTAGTATTTAATTTGGGGATACTATAATACCCAATCTAGAGTAAGATTCTATCCTCCTTTTGGGGTATAGTATTTTATATAAGGAATATAATCTTACTGCGTTCAACCACGAAAAAAACACTACTCATCTGTAGGTCCAGGAGCTTTTGGACTTGCGGTTTGTAAGGCGGCCTCTCAAAAGGTGAGGGCCTAATGTAGACCCCTTAGGGTTTAGGGTTATATTGAGATAATGGAAAAGAAAATGGAAACTACTGTTTCAGGTTTAGGGTTTAGGGTTTAATGTAGACCCCTTATTAATAAGCCCCCTCCCCCTTAATAGGAATTATACCAGGGATCCTAAGATCAAGGCCCTTAAAAGGAGGGGTTTATTAATCATGGGTCTACATTAGGGCCTAGGGTTCAGGGTCTTATGAGGAATTCACATATGGGTTCTTCGGGCGGCACACGCATTCTGTTAAGATCTGATTACGCAACGTTCTCTGGAGGGGGATTCCAAAGATCAAGGGCCCGTCTTTGGTCCCTTATTAGGGTTTAGGATTTACAAGGACTGGGGCTCCCTCATTTCTTGAAACCTTAAACCTTAATCCCCAAATCTTTAACTTGTCATATGGGTAGCCGCCATAGTCTGGAATAATTCCCCTGAGGTCCCTAGGGCAGTGTACTGGTCATCCCCATATGAGCTATAGTCTAAAGTCCTGGTATCCCCCTTAGTACCCCCTGCCCTTTAAGGAGTTTAGACTATGCCTCATATGGGTATTTCCCAAAACTAGTAGTCACGAGGAGCTTCTAGCAAAAACCCTAAACCCTAAAGAAAAGGACAGGAGAAGGGACCCAATGGCCAAAATCCACTTCAACCTGCAAAACGATAAACGGTACCGTCATGTGAGCCATAGTCTAAACTCCTTAAAGGGTGGTTATATAGGGGATTATATAGGGGAGTACTATAGGGGTTATTACGGGGGGTACTAGGAGTTTAGATTATAGCACATGATGTGTAAGAGACGAGACCTTTTTTGATGAGTACATTGTGTTTTTTCTAGGCATTCACTTCCAGAGCGTTTGTGCAGGAGCCATCCACTTAATGAATAGCCGTTGCAGAAGAAATGGGAATCCTAAACCCTAAACCCTTAATGGTCAAGGACCTTGATAAGGCAAGCAGGCTTCAGGACATTTTGTAACGTTATGGATGCCTGAGGCTGTATATTTCAGTTGAATTTTCGACGGCTGGTGCCACAAGAACCCCTCACATGTTGACCCCTGAGCTTCTAAACCTTGGACCTAAACCCCTATATGAGCTGTAGTCTAAACTCCTTAAATGGTGGTTATATAGGGGATTATATAGGGGACTACTATAGGGGCTATGAAGGGGGATACTAGGAGCTTAGACAATAGCTCATATGAAACCGAAAGGCTAGTCCTTAGACGGCATTCCCCAAAGACTGAGCTTTACGTAGAGTGTAGAGCCATATTCATTGGTGCTTTTCGAAAAGCAGGGGTCCCCCTCATATACCCTCCCTAATACTACATAGGCGGCTTAGGGTTTAGGATCCTCTGCAAATACCCTCCCTAACACTACAGTCCATCTTGTAGGCACACCTAAAGGAAACTCTATCCTGCAGTAGAAACCCCCCTATCACAACCCTAAACCGTAAACCCTAAACCCCCAGAGCTCCATTACCAAACTGCTCGGATTTTTCTTCAATTTCTGGATTGCCGGAGGGCGACTTTGTCAAGTGGGATGATTTGGCCACAACCTGAGCCTCTGCACCTATTTGCGGCGGGGAGAACCCAAGTTATGACCGGGTAATGTCATATAGTCCCACTCAAGTAGATAGAATATGGGGTATATGGGGATCTTATTCTAACATATCCAAAGCCATATTCTATCTACTTAAGGGGGACTACAGATGGGGAGAACCCAACTCATAAAACTGGGTAATGTCATGCATATAAAGTCTCTTGTTTCGTAGCATGCCTAGACTTGGAGCACTTGCAGAGCCACAAGAACTCGTCAAGTAGATATAGCTGCCGTGGTTTTACAAGGCTTAGACCCGCAACTCCAACACCTAAACCATTTGAATTTATTTCTGAATCCCAAGGGCACTGCAAGGAGGTTTTATGTTCAGCGCGCATCCGAAGCCCTAAACCCTAATCTCTAGGCCCGATTTGGCAGACGGAAATGTTCGAGGGGTTATGAATAACGCTAAAGATCTCTTTATCCATTGAGGCCCTGAATTCTTAACACCACCTTCGCAAAGCCATACACAACCCAAAAAAGAGTTACATTGGAGAGTCCAAGGAATGTTGAAGCTCGAAGAATTCCCAATTTAATCCCCGCATAATCCTCGTACGAGCGACTGTCAACATGTGGCTTATTCAGGAACCCTTAATAGAGGACATAGGGTCCTTCCTGTAGTTTCATACAGTCCCTATTATAGTCCCTAAGAAGGAACCAATGTCCATTAATTATGGGGGGAATATGGACCGTAGCTCACATAGCAATTGTTATGAGCTTATTGACATGTAACATTGTACTTCACCAATCACGAAGCTCTGAACTCTACTTGGACACCACTGTTTTAAGAGTCGTTGAATCAGGCTATAGTGTCATTACAGTTGGTAAAGCCCCCCCCCCGAAGCCCAGCGACAAGCAGTATAGTTACTGAGCCCTTGGAACCCCAAATCCTAAACCCGCATGCCTTGACCCAAAACCGCAACGAGGTGCTGTCCTCCTTCTTATCCGAGGGCCTCATTTCCACCGTGTACTCCCCTATGTTTTTCAAGGTCCCCAATGGTACCCTTTTTTGAGAGTGGTTGCTCAGTCTGGCAAAACTGCATAGGCCCACAAACCGTAGACTTATTTTTCAGTATACATGTATAGATATATACAGATATCTAGTTGTCTCTCTCTGTCTCTCTCTCTCTCTCTCTCTCTGCATATCCTTATGCGCACTCGAGGGTGCCTAGGGTCTTCCCTCGTTTCAACCCTAGACCCTAAGACGGCCCCTGTGATTTATTCAGGCCTCTTTCAAGTAGGCAGTAACCCAACCCTCAATCCCCAGAACTGCCATCATGTAGGTTGCAACAATGAAACATGGGGTTGAAACCCAGTTACAAGCCTACTGTAATCCTAAACCCTGAAACCCCCAGTTACAAGCCTACTGTAATCCTAAACCCTAAAACCCCAAACCCTGAACCCCCAAAAAAACTTCCCTGTGTCTTTATCAGGCCTCCGCTCGGCGCGTACACTTGGACGGCACGTTCTTCATGGAGCATGACGAGGTGCGCCGGCCCAAAGGGTAGACAGGAAAACCCAGATTCTTCTAAGGAGAACCCTAAACCCAGACATACATGTGTATATGTAGATACGTGTACATATATATATATATAGTGAAGAGTTTAGGTTGTTGCTTCTGGATTATATAGGGTTCTGGAGTAGGGTTAAAGGTTAATGGCTTGATGCTGGCATCTAAAACCTTAGAAAAGGTGGAATATTCTCGCAGTTTCTTCAAAGGGGGCTGACAAATGAGGTTTCTTAGAAGTAGATGAGGAATGGTATAAAGATTAGGCAGGGGTCATTATGGGTTAATTCGGGGTTTCTAGGGGTGAGGCATGGGTGCATATGGTGGATCTGATTTCAAATCCTGATCCTGGAGAGTTCCACGACATTATGGGCGTGATTTGTCCAACAAAAACTTGTCCCAAGGGCCCGTCCTACCCCACCCCATGATTCCCTCATAGTCACAGTCACCATGCATCCACCGGGTCTCCATCACCACATAAACTCCTTGGGACTTAGCTTGGACCTTAGACCCGTAATTATTTGGGATTCCCTTATACTCCTATTATAGGTAGCTAAGGGCTAACCCTTAGTAGGGGTCCTAAGTGGCACGTAAATAAAGAAAGATACAACGAACTCACATAAACAATTCTTGAGGAGGCCCGCGTGAACGGAGGGAGCCGAAAGCGAAACCTTGCCTCGTGTAGCCTCCTTGAAGAGGACAGTCTCTGTGGGGCCCCAACATCTTAGTTGAGGGAGGGAACATGGAAGTGTATCCAACCCTGAGCCCGAAGCCCTGACATGCATTGGCGGAAATTTTGGCCTCAAGGGCTGCGATACTTCCACAACAGGCTTTGAGGTAAAAGCTTTCAGAGGAAAGACCTAACTAACTGGTGCAGATCACTGCTGATGAAAGACTAAGCCCTAAACCGGGAATCCTGCAGCACGTTGAGTTCCTTGGTGTAATAGGAACTATCGATTTTGTTCATAGCCAGCCCGTATGTCACATGGGACCTGATGATTGCGTGTCAGGCGCGGTGGGTCATCATGGAGTATGAAACCGGCAAGCTCATGGCGGCGCACTCGACCGGGTTTCGGAATTTGGTCACAAGGGAAACCTCCTCCAATATTTGCGTTTTGGCATCTTATAGAGGCTCACTTCTTGGATGGTCTTTTGTCCTAGCAGTGCAGCCGGTCATGGGAGAACCTTTGCTTCATTCAAAGGACTGTGATGCATGGAGTAATCTTTTCTCATGGAGTTATTGGTGTTCCTTAAGGACCCCTGAAACATGTCCCGCCGGCCATTGTATAGGCAAGGAGTGAGCGCCATTTTTTCTGATGTGTGGACTGACGTCATTTCATGTTCATTTGCGTGGCTTGAGAAGCTCACTGCGGCATTGCGCCATGATATCTGCCATGACTATGTGATGGAAGGTCGCAGATACGCCGCAGGAAGTTTAGGGTATTTGAACGTATTTGCGGCTTCACTTTGGTCCGGCATATCGGCCATTCTGTAGTAGGTCGCAAAATTACATTCATGTGTTGCAGGCCACGCCACTCATTTCAGTGGTTTGTGCCCACTCCACCCGCCCAGCCATTTTGTAGCCCATTTCTCTATAGAAAGACAAAGGTCGTCCTGGGATTTTCGAGGGAGTTACAAAGGATGTGTGAGTGATGTCACATTCGGCCCATGCAGCACCATGGCATGAACTTCTTGCGGCACGTATACTTGTGTTTGTTCACGTTCATTGGAACGACTTGCAAGTTCAGAGTGCGAGGGGTAGATGCACACTGGTGCTACTTTTTAGGGAGGTGTGATTGATGATTTAGGCCAGCTCGGGTTTGGGGATATTTGAGAGGGGTTCAGCAGGGTTTGGGGGGGGGGGGCGGGGCGGGCAAATAAATGTGGTTTTTCACGGTAAGACATGTTTGTGAACGCTAGCTTTCACGGAGTTGCAGTTGAATAGAACAGGGCTGCAGGCTGCAGGGCACCTGCGGTTTCTCCTGCAAAATATTCGGGTGAATTTCTAGGTGCGCATCAAGGCAATGTGCTAGATTGTTGATGGTTGACAACCGCAAGAACGTTGAGAGTTGATAGTCCAATTCACATGGTTGCCAGAAATATCGAGTAACCGTAATAAGCTATTCCCTTCAATCCAGTACATAAAGGGGTGTTTATCAGTAGGGGAGGGTGTTGGGCCGTTGGTAGCGTAGACCTACGAATAACGAGGTCGCCCGTGTGAGCAGCATGGCCTTAGGTACACCTCACGTGATGTAGGCTTCATGCAGGGTTCATTTCAGGAATGAGGTGTGCCGCAGAATTTTACGTGTAAGAGAAGACTTTAACACGTTTTTGCAGCTCGGGGGGGGGCAGGGCGGGCAAATTAATTGATGCCTCATTTGCGGCCACAATTTAACATCTTCAATCCCAAACTTAGATCAACAGTAGGCTTTTTCGTATGGTGAAAGGAGGTATGAACTTCCTCTACAAAGACTGTGCTCTCCCCTAACAGATTGTTTTTGAAGGCAAGGAGTCTTATTAAAGGCGTCGGCGGCCAAAAATGAGCTTCAAACCGTCCTGAAGGTTCCCAGCCCAGTTCCTTTTCCTTTGGGTTTGAATCCATTGGCTCTGAAGTATTCAAAGAGGCATTGCAGATTTTGCAATATTTCTAGCAGATTTGATCTCGACTGATCCTGTTTAAGTTTGTAGCCCTACGCATAGAACCTCTTTGGCCCCATAGATAGTGTCAACGTGGTTGCCAAATCCCTTTTGAACATGGGACCTAGTCCAGATCTATATCAGGCGTTCACGTGAGCCTTACTTGACTTGACCTTGTTCATATCAGCTGTTCATGCCCCTTCGACCCTGAACCTCAAGCTCAAAATTTTGACCGCAAAGCTTACACCGCTTGGAGCCGGAACCCACATAGGCAATTTCACATTGGAAACCCTAAACGTGTTTTTAGTATGCATTTTTGGACAGCAGTCACTTCAAGGTATGATAACCCATCTTAGGGATGTTGCAAGTGTTCCAAATTGAAAGAGGGGCTTTCCAGCCCGCACCATCCTGCAGCAGTTTTTCTCCGATGTCCGAGGTTTGAACCGTAACTCTTATACCACCCAGCAATTCTGCGCGTTTCCTCTGCAGTCGGGCTTGGCGGCTCAGAAAACCTTCGATACTCGGAAAGTGGTAGCCATGGCTCGTGGCACTGCAACGGCCGCTGCTTCTCGCCACACGATTTGTGGATCTCGAAATAGCGGAGCACTGGGTCCGTCTAAAAGGGTTATGCTGATATGTTGTTTGAAGTTGCGGGAATATGATTTGTCCAAGAGCGGGCGTTTAGGGATGCTGTAAGGTTCGTTAGAGGGATGATATGAATCGAGGGCACGAAGTTATCAAACTGTGTATCCGTTAAGGACCTTATGGTCATATGATGTCATATGTTGGTTGCAAAAGTTTTGGGCATTCGATTTAAGTTGTTTTTGCCGCAGTTTTGACTTTACTTGTGTTTTTTCGACGTGTAGGGTTTGGGTGTGAAGATGGACCCCTAACATTAAATATTCCCCATCGCGTAATACTATAATTACTATATTGGGAGTAGTTCATGTTAGCGGGGGGGGGTGGCATTTAATATTAGGGAGAAGGGATCTGGTCACCCGCTACACTGTCCCTAGGCCCTAGGCGAACCTGGCAGCCCCAAAATAGTTTCAACCTGAACCCCGAAAGTACGTCGAATAATTGCCTTTTGGGATATGTTTAAGGGTTTTGGGCTATCATGTTACCTACTTTTGGGGTCCAGGAAATCTCTTGACAAGGGCACCATGGCAATTTCTGTTTTTTGTTGGACGAGAGCAACTGTTGAGATTCAGAACCTGTGTGAGGCCCTCGTGGCAAGCTGCTTGCTGGCAGGCTCGTCCATTTCAAAGGGTTTTTGACAACCCCCCACCCCCAAACTTTGAGTTTTTACACCTGCAGCCTGACCCTTGGGCCCCAACCTCTTTTCTTAACGTAAAGGATTTAAACAATCTTCAAAAAAAGATGAAACTGATTGAGACCTAGCAAGGCCTTGAGGCCTTTGAAAACATAAGACGGAAAAAAACCCAAGACTGTATGTGAGCAACGGAAAAGTTCTTGATGGAAAAAATCTTGTACCACTTGGGATCCCTTAGCCCTTGTCTACACCCTGGCCCTAAATCCGAGAACTGAAGCGACTGAAGGATTTCCTCCGTCAAATGGGTGGTAGGAATCGGGCATACAATCTTTTGGATGGGGGTCCCCGCCGAGACCCCACCCTAAACCCCAAGCCGTGTGATCTTCATTTGAGAAGCCTCCAATGGAGCTGGTTTGGAAAAATAATTGACTTAATTGCGTTAACTGCGGCATCCCAACAATTTCTTCAGCAGCTAAAGCCGCAATGTGAAAGGTTTCAATAACGTTTTCATTTCCAAACTTCAGATTCCAACCACAGCCTAAACAGGTGGCTTCATGTTTGTGCCTGGACTCTTCCCGTCCGCTGCGTCATCGAACTTGTCGAGCGCAGTTGGTCGCCAGGATCCGGGGATGCTTCGGAAGAGCAAGTTTCGGTTTCAAAGCCTTTGGTGTAAGTCCGATTGTTGTCCTAGGGTTTGGAGAGGTTTGGGGTTTGGGGTTCGGGGTTAAGTGGTTTGGGGCGTAGGGCGCCGGGCATCAAGGGCATTCATGTTACGACGGGGTTGTAGAGACCATCGCCCTCTAATCTTCAACGTCCCCATCCGCCCACCCTGTCATGTTGTTTTCCAACATGAGTGATGCTGAATATTAAGGATCCCCAGTCGTCGTGACCTTAGGTGTGCTCAGCTTATCATCACCAATCGTTTGTGAAGGGATTAACCAGCAATTTCGGCCATCAGACAGATGCCTCACTGGCAACTGGAGCGACTTAGTGTTACATTTTCAAACATTGCAGTTCGTAACAATTCAGCGTCCAGGGGCTATGGCAGTGGGTAGGGTGGGGGGGGAGGGCTCGGTGGGGGCTGGGGGTGGCCGGGCGGGGGGGGGGGGCGGGGCGGACACAAAATCAGGGAAAGATTTTGTTAGTCAGGTGTCCTGAAAAGGGGCGATTTTGTGAATGCTTGTGTTCGATTTTTTTAGAGTCTCCATTATGGAGATTTTTAGTGTTGGAGGATCTTTCTCAAATCACAACAAAACCTCTTCGAAGTGTTTCATCGCTTTCCGACTTCGGGTACCTTTGGAACCCTAAACCTTAATTCCTTAGACCTCCGATAACCTTTCACATACATATGTATTTTTATATCATTCTACAGCACCCACAGGCCGTTTGAAGGGGAAACACCAAGCAGCTCCTAAATCCCATACACCCCTAGAAATTCCCTTCCTCCGATTGATAGAGGATCAACCGCGAAAACACCATCTATCCCCAGAAAAAACCTACATTCCCTGTAAAGTGAACCCATAAGCCTAGCGTTTTCCTTGAAAACCCGCGAACCCCAAACCCTAGACCCTAAACTCCAAACCCTACACTTCAAGCCCTTAAATCCTTATCGCTAATCTAGGGTTAAGGGGGTTAGGGTTTAGGGTCACTAATCCTTAACCCAGCCCCTTGAAATGCAACTCGGCCGGTTGCCGTTCTGCGCGCAGGCCGAGGCCTCGCGCCCGTCCGAGGAGGCCACGACCACCAGCTCGCTGCAGGGGCTCTTCGTGGCTTGGCCCAAGGTTTTAAAGTTCTAAGGTTTTGGATTTAGGGCTTAGGGTTTAGGGTTTAGGTTTGTAGGGCTGAAGGTTGAAGGTTTTAAGGTTCTGGGGTCTAGGGCTTAGGATTTAGGGCTTAGGGTTTAGGTTTTTAGGGCTTAAGGTTGAGGGTTTTCAGCTTCTAGGGTCTAGGGTTTAGGTTTTTAGGGCTCATGGTTGAGGGTTTTAAGGTTCGAGGGCTTTTGGGCTCTAGGGTTTAGAGTTTAGGGTTGGGTTTGAGGCTTTGGATTTAGGGCTTAAGGTTTAGTTTTTTAGGGTTTGGGATGTAGGATCTGGGATTTAGGGTTTAGGTTTTAGGGTTCGGGATTTAAGGTGTTGGAGTTAAGATTTAAGATCTAGGGCTTAGGGCGTTGGATTGCCTAGAGAGGTCATGATGGTAATGATGGAAGCATTGTTTTTGTAGCGATATCTCAGTGTATAGGTCATTGTATAGCCCTAAACCATCCTAAACCCTACACCCCAAACCCTAAACCCTAAACTCCTAAACCCTAAACCCCTAAACCCTAAATCCTAAGCCCATACACGTTCAGGGTTCTAGGCCTGGTATGTGCATACACGATCACTGACATATTAACGGCACAACCCTAAAGGCTAAACCCTACCTGGACCCCAAGAGTAGGTAAAAAAGTAGCCCAAAACGCCTAAATATGCCCCGAAGGGCAATCATTCTACATCCCTTTGGGGTTCAGGTACACCCTAAAGTCAAGGTTTCAGGGGTTTGGGTTTCGGGTTCCATGGGGATCAAGGCTTCAGGGCATATGCCATTTCACCTGGAGCGCTCCAGTTCCCACGTGTACACTCCAGGAACAAAGGGCAGATGATAAAACAAGTAATGTAGCAAAGGCACGGCTAAGTGGTAGTTTCCCCAAATAGGGGGGTCCCAATATAGACCCCAATATACTATAATCCTTATTATGAGGACCCCCAAGAAGGTACCCCTAATTTCCGGAAACTCCCAAGTAGGTTTGGGAATTGCGTGAGGTATAGTTATGGTTTTGAGGCAGTTTGAAGGATGTGGGGGTGTAGGAGATGAGGGATTCAGCGGCTTGTGGCCTCCGGAGTGTGGGGTTTAGATTAGGGGCTTTGCTTTGCGCCTTCAGGACTTTCATAGGGTCGAGGGAGGGAGTAGCGTTGCGTTGAGGGTTCATGGATGCCGCGTTTAGTTGTTTGTTCAAGCTCCCAAAGATTATCCTCTTCCAGATTGTTTTTGGGCCCTTAGCCCGAAAACTAGCTATAGTGATGATATGGTGTGTGTGCTAAACCCTAAACCTGAGATGTTTTGGACACTTCGCAGCTCACCCCAAGCGGATCTGATCCTGATGACTTCCGACAGATTTTCACTGTTCACGACCTAAACCGAATCGTTCCTTCAGGTGCGGCTGGTTTATGGGGATATATAAAAAGTGTAGGGTCCAACGATGGAAAATCAAATGGCAAGAGGGGAAAGACCTGGAAACTATAGGGCTTATGAGATCCTAAGCCATAAGCCCACAACCCTTGAACCCGAACCCTAAACCCCCAAACCCGCAAGGTCTACGTAAAGTCTAAATCCCAAACCCCAAACCTTTGAACCACAACCCCCGAAACCCCAGCATCTAGGTCCTAAACCCCAGATCCTTCAAACTCCTGGACCCCAAACCCTATACACCTAGGCCGAAAACCTTAACACTTCAACCTTGAAACCTGCACGCTTAAACTCCCAGACTCTTCAAGCGTCAATTTTTGAAAAATTCAGCATGCACGGCCCTTGACGTATGTTCCAATTTTGCCTCATTTGGTTGCGGACAGAAACCCCAAGCCTTAAATCCGAAACCCTAAATACTCAACCCCAAACCCGAAGCGCTAAAGGGCGGCCTCGTCCTGGGTTTGGTACTGAGCGTGGCATCCGCCTCTCCAGTCCTGGCTGAGGACGCAGCGCCAGCAGCCAAGGTTCCCGCGGGTGATCTTCGTAGGGACTCATATAACGGGATAGGGGCTTAGGGTTTAGGGTTGCGAAAGGGTTTTCCACGGTTTTTTTGTAGCGATAGGGATGTATGGGGTTTGAGGTTGGGACAATGGAATCGAAATTAAGAAGTCAGCGTGTTGGGGTTCAGGGTTTCCGTTCCTTTTTTCCGAGTTTGGGGTTTGGGATCACGGGGTTACGTTTCAGAGCCCAAAGTTCAGGCTTTTGGGCATTTGCAGGCTTAGAGGTATTTCCAGGTGGGGCATGAAGACATTTGAAAATGGTCATGATCGAAGGCAACCCAAAACCCTTCGTCTTACTGCACTCGGGGGTTTGTGCTCACGAAGAAGTTGGGTGCAAAAATTGACATTGGACCTAGCTTCTGGGTTTGTATGGGGACCCTTGAGGGACATATGTCTTGAAGGTTGCAATTAGGACCCGGAACGAAATAGTCCCTAGATGACTGCACATAGGACCCGTGAATATGGGAGGTTCCTTCTAAACCCTAAACCGAGCCCCTGCTTCCTGAAAGTATTTCGGAACGATCCCGATCATATTTCTCTGAATAAGAACCAAACTTAGGCTTTCAGGGACCCCAATCTTACTGATGGATTTATGTTTAGTCGTTTCCCTTTCCATTCCTTTGTTCCTAATTCAAAACTAGCACATGAAGCCCTAAACCCTAAACCCTAAACCCTAAACCTGAAGCCCTGAGCCTCATCCACCAGGCGCCCACAGATGAGGAGATCCTGGCCAAGGACCGCTCTCTTCAGGGGGCTAGCATGGATGCAGGGCCAAAATCAGTAAGGCCCAAGAAACCTAAACAGATTTTCCAAAAGAAATCAAACTTTGCGAAATGTAACGACCTCACCCGACCTCACCCCAAATGCTGGTCTACATAGAAAATCATCCCAAGTTGGCTTAGCTGCACGTCGCGAAATTCTACTAAAATGGCCATGAAAGGTCTAGAAATGCATTGCTTTCGCCAAGACAAGGTCACATTTTTTTTCTTATAGCTGTCATTTGTTGCGGCATGTTTTTGTTCATGTGTTTGTGTCATTTTGTTATCCCCCGAACCCTTGACATGTTGTGTCATCCCACATGTCCTTGTCCAGAGCCATTGTACTTCCAAGTCCTTTCCGGACTCAAGGACACCTGTAGGGAGCCGCCTTTCCAACAGTGGCTAATTTTTTTGTCCCAAAAGTGTTCGTTCACCACGTTGCTTCCATGAACTTGTGCAAACAATAAGCTGTGGTCCACTCCAATGAAAATGGTTCTGTGCACAGCAGCGGCGTGAATAGAGCTTGTGACAGCCCAAAGGCAATAAGGTACGGTTTTTGGGGAATTTGCCGCGACAGGCAATCGGCTCCCAAATGACAAAGTACTTGCTCTTAGATTGGAGGATAGACGTTAAAGGACAACAACATGTTTAAAAATGACAACTGGATGGCAACGACCCAAGCCCTCAGACTTTTCATAAAACGAACAAATGCACAATTTCACCCGTTGCTTTACAAACTTTCCATGCCCAAGATTCACATAACTTGAATTACACCCTTTACAAGTTGACCACGCATAGGCTAAAGTGATTCCCATTTTTTTGGACAAAGCCCAACCTAGAAGCTCTGTATCTTTGACTTTTGCAAAGGGGCCAAATCAATTGATACAATTCCTTCGTTAATTCCTCTGTACAATCTTTTGTACTGGTCTTCTGAAAAATCTTAGTACACGCTTTGTTATGATTTACTACATCAGTCCCCTTCTCATATCCCCCAGAGTCAAACCCAAACGCACTACGCGGGACGGCGTCCGCCAGCGCGCAAGCATGTATTCCTGGGGCCCTATGAGCGCCTCTTTTGAGAGATCCCCAAAGAGGACGTGCAAATCAAACCCACCCCGAAAAAAAAACACAGGGAGCCATGTTGGAGGGTTTAAACACTAAACAAAGAATGCGCCAAAAACAGTTACGTACTTGTTGTTGTTGGTGTTATAGACCCCCACTACACTGCTAAACGCATTTCTGTGAGGGCTCGAGGGGAGATCAAGTAAACCCTTAAGCCTTACGACGCTGAACACCAGAGCAAGATCAAGAATTGTGATAACAATAACCATAACAACATAAGAAAATATTACAATACGAGAAATCATCATAACTAGCAGCCTTTATTATAAGTATTATTCTAAGCGTTGTTATTCTCATTTTTCGTTTAGCCGTATTCTTGTCATTAGAACAGTAAAGGACCGACGTATTTGTCGATATTGTTATCGTCATGACTAATTATTTGATATTCATGTTCTAACCGCGTCTCATGCTGGCAAAATTGGCGAGAATTAGTAATAAACAACAAACACCAAATTGCGTGCATTGGTGGGTTTACTCTTCAAAGTTACCAATTTTTTTTATCAAGGCCTTGAGGTTGTGCCGAGCCAAGCTTGTGTACCTGGCATCCTAGACTCCAGCAAACCCCTACTCGTGTGGCAGGGCTGCGACATCCGTGTGGACTGCAAGACCAAGGAGCAGCAGTTCGCCTATGCCAAGGCCTACTACAGGACCGGCAAAACGTAAAAGTATACAGGGGCCTGAATGATTACCAAAATCGTGGTCCCAGATGCCAGATTCTTTGTATGATTGTAGTTTAGGATAGCCCCGTATTTTTAAATGAAGTCACAAAGCATCGGTAATTTTTCGGGCGTCTACGGAGGAGGTTCAGGTTTCAGGAGGTGTGCACGTCAGGGTCTGTTTGTTGGGGGGGTTGTAAAGGAGGGACCCCCAAATTTTGGAAACCCCACATAGTGGGGTTGAAAAGCTTTGTAAACGAGACAGGCTCGGTTTCTGGCCTTAGAGCTTAAACTCGTCGTCCCTGAGTAGATCAGTCATGCAGACTTGTGCACTCTGGTATGTTGATTTGTGAATGGCCGTTGTCCTTCATGGTTGCAACTATCCTCATTTCAAAAACACCCAGCTCAAGGTGTGTTTTGCTGTGCGGCCCCTGGTCCACAACCATTTTGGCAAGCGCAGGAAGTACAACAGGGAGAGCGATGGCAAGGACCCCAAGTACAGCGCCTCCTCCACCGGTGGCGGCATCTACCGCAAGTACAAGATTGAACCTACAAATGGTATTGGCAGAATTTTGGTTTTGTGCTTTACCCTCAACTGAAACTGTTGTGTAGTAATCATATATGTGCTCCCATGTAAGGACCAGTATATCAACAAGCTGAGCGACGCGGAGATGCCCTCAGATGGCACCTACAAGATCCGCCCGGATGCCGTGGCCGCTAGGATGCAAGCTGTGCTGTAGTTGTTCGGTCCTTGTCGTTTCAGGGTCGAAAGGGTTGAGCCTTCATGGTTTAGCATGCAAACTTTAGGTCTGGGGTTCTGGGAAGGACCCAATCCAGTGTTTGCTGTAGTTGTCTGATGCTTGCAATTTGCAATCAGTTTAGATTTCAGAGCCTTGTGACAATGGTTGAGGCCAAAGCACCCTTTGCATGCATGTAGGAATCTTCCAAATTTTCCCAACACCTAATGGGGACCCTATGTTATCCTTCTCAGTGCATCGCCAGGGTAGCAGAGGGGAGATCGTTTTGAAAACAAATCTGGGATGTCGTGTTGCAGGTGGGTCCAAAATGTGAAGCCCCCATCCCGAACCTTTGAGCCTTTACCCCTTAACCGATTTTGGCAGTTCAGCATGCCCAAAATAGTTTTTTTGTTTGCTGTTGTCTAGGGTTCCCCTAGATTAACCTAGACTTTGAAAAGTGGTAAAGGCGCCAAAATGCTAGGTACACCTCCTCAGGTCAGTTTACCTAGGGTTGACTTTTCCAAGCTTTGGCTATAGTTTGGCAGTTTTTTCTGGCGGAAGGGCCTGCCCTTACAGGACCCCCAAAATCCTTATCAGTTCCCATATATCAATAGCTAACGTCTCTAAATTTGGCATTCTAGTTTGAGAAACACAGGCCTTGCCTGTATTCTAAACCATAAGCCCTAGACCCCCAATGCCTACACCCTAGCCCTAAAGCTTGAATCCTAAATCCCAAGCCCAAACCCTAACCCTGAATATATTCCATGTGCGTTTCCATGAACCCTATATAACCCTGTATAACCCTTTAAAAGGACCCCTGAAAATTATGAACCCTAAACCCACAGCCCGGAATCCAAGGCCTTCCAGCCAATCTGGGAGAAGTACAACAAGGATCTCGTGGAGCGAGTCGAGAAGGTTTACGGGCTCGTCCTTCGGCGCAAAGCCACAGCCCCCGAAGGGGGCAAGTTTTGGGCTTAAGGTTTTTTTGAGCAGGTTATTTTAGGAGATGAGCGTGATATAGTAAGGGTTGAATAGGGATAGCACAGGATTAATGATTTGGGGCTCAGGGTTTGAGGGCAGTCCCTATCAGGGCTTTCTGCGTTGTACCCACATGGTGACAGGATCCCTGTCAAGCTTAAGGAACCATAAATTACAAAATGGGATTTTATATTGCATTGCTCTTTGACGGGCAGCATGGCGATATGGGCTATACCGCTATAGTCTAAACTCCTAGTATACCCCTCAATAACCCCCATAACGTATAACGCTCCCCGATAGAATCCCCTATACAACCCTCTTTAAGGAGTTTAGACTACAGTTGATATGGGATCCTTTCAGGGCTACAACCCTCAGGGTACGTGTGCACCCCAGGGATCTATGAGATTGGAACGGGGTTCATGCAGGTTTCTATGGGGCTCAGTTGACGAAAGGCACAAAGGTTCGTGGTTTAGGGGTCAATTGTTCATAAGGGTTTGTGGTTTGTATTTGCGGTTTTAGAGTTTTTTTGTGGGGGTTCAGGGTTTCAAGTGTTCGGGGTTAGGGTTTTGGGTATAGCATGCAGAGCCGAGTGTTTTCATGGTTTTCTAGTGTAGAAACACCCTGCGCGATGTGAGCTCCGCGTAGCCTGCAAGAGTAGAACTCTACATCTTTGTTTCCCAGATTTCAGTCCAAGGATGCAAAATGCCAGTTTCACGCACATCCTTGAAACAGAGTATTCAATTCGCGTTCATTACATCATGGGTTTGCGGACCGACAAGATATGCCCCAAATGTTGGTGGTGCTTGCATACAGACCACCAAATACCACCCTGTCAACAACAAAACAACCCTATAAGCCCGAAACACGGTGCCCTACGTACTATATGCCACTATATAAGCGCTATATACCCCTGTATAATCCCTAAATACCAGACCCCGAACACACACATCCCAAAACCACAGCTGCACAATGCAGACACGCAAATGATTACCCATGTCATTTTAAGGTTTACTATATTATGTACCTTACACTAGAATATTTACAAAACTTACCATCTTAACATTGGTAGCTATCCCGATAGGCCCTTACCTGAACCCAGTTTCCATTCCATTGTCCACTTTCTTGTCCCTTTGATTCTCCATCATTGGGGTATTCGCCCAAACTCTAAACCCTAACCCCTATAACGCCCTATAACTCTGTTGCAGGCAGGCGAGCAGGTCACCCTCCAAACCCAAACCCTAAACCCTGAATCCTAAACCCGAGTCCGATGAGCCCCTTCGCTGGAACGGTGACTACTACGACAACAAGCTGAGCCCGCACTTGGCGATGTATTACTTGGGGCTAGGGGTTTTGGTCTTGGGGTATAGGAAACCCAAAGCCCTAAACCCAACCCTAAACCCTAACTGGGGTGTGATCTATCACCCAGACCTCCAAGTCACCAAATGGGACTTACATAGACCTTGGTTAAGGGTAGTTGGGGGGCTCTGTTCAGAGGTTGTGGTGTAGAGCTTGGGCTTTAGGTTCGGTGTTTCTGGTTTAAGCGCTTAGGGACTAAAGCGTAAGGAGTTAGTTTTTGGGGTTCAGGGTGGGGGTTTTTCATGAATCCCCCTACTAGCCCCCCCAATGTTGCCACTCAGTTAAGGTAATTTAGGGATAATTCGGCTTACTAAAAGCTAGTTCAGGGGCAACTCGTGGGAAAAGTATGGGGGGGTTAGTAGAGGGACCCATGATTTTGGGTTTGGGGCGCTTCGGGTCCAGGGACTTACAACTTACAACCTTCAACCTTAGCTTCAGAAACAAATGGGGTTTCCCGGAATTAGGGGTACCATTTTGTGGGTCCACAGTTTTTTTTGTGTGTAGATTAGGGCCCCCCTATTTTGGGAAACTACCAAATTCATTTTAGCCTACTGTTTCGCCCGTATGGCAGTACTATGGCGTTGCCGGCTTTTGGGAATTTGTATGTATGTTTTGTGAATCGTCCTGTTGCCATTGCCTGATGCCTGACAAAAGCCATAGCGACTTCTATCTTCCATGTTCAATGTTTGCTGCTGTTCCTTCTTTCTGTCGGCACTCGTGGTTACTATAGGCCTATAGGCCTAGCATTGCTCTTGCCAGCTGTACTTATTCCGTTCAACATTCCTCCACCACCCTGCCTGATTATGATATTCCACCACTATATGGTGTTACCACATTAGGGACTGGGGGAGTTGGGGGCTTCACTATTGGTAAGATGACTTTAACCTGGAACCGCCACATGCTAGCTTCCAAAAAGAGGGGAACCCCGATATAGACCTCACATTACTATGATTCGGATTATTGGGACCCCAAAATGGCACGCCTAATTTTGGGAAGCCTAATACCTCAACCCTATAAGCCCAACCTACTCGCTATACCCCACTTTGAATGATGCCCCGAATTTCAGGAACCCACAAATGTTTCTACCCTAAACCCTAAACCCTAATTCCTTAAAACCCTAAAAACCTAAACCATCCTAAACCCTACACCCTAAACCCTAAACCCTGTACCATGATTCCTGTGAGAGCAGACCAAGGTACAAGCCCACCCTCGGCTGGTACAACAAGTGATTTTTGAGATGCCTGGCGCGCACTCCACATATCTTCAAGATTGGCTCAGGGTTACAGTACGTTTTAGGGTTTAGAGTTTGGATTCAAGGTTCAGTTTTTCAGAATACTGTATTAGAGCGGGTAGGATAGGATTTCAAATGTTTGTTCAAACAGTCTGACGACACACATCCTACACCGTAAGCTCCGAGTGCTGAAACGCGGAGACAGCGCGAGAGCTAAACGTTGAAGATTCCACGTAAGTGAGCCATAGCCTAAATTCCTCTGCGGGTTATATAGGGCTTTATACAGGGGATCATTTAAGGGGATAGTAGGAATTTAGGCAATAGCTCACATGTTGGCCGCATTTGGGGTTGTCATCTTATTACTAAAGCAGCATCTTATACGCCCCGATATAACCCTGGTTTCGATGTCGCTTCCCTTTTCTTTTCCACGTGATTCTTCGCCGAAAAGGTAGGCTCTACATCCTAAACCTTCAGCCCTGAACCCTGAACCATAAACATTACATAACATTACCTTACACCCTTAGCCCCAGCGTAAGCGTAAGCCCTAGACCCAAAACTCTAAACACAAAACCCTACCTTAAGCCCAAAAACAATCAAAACCCTAACCCTAAACCCTAAACCCTTAACCCTAAACCCTAAACCCCTCGAAGCCCTCAACTCCTTCACTAAGGCTGAATGTCCAGCCGTGCCAATCGTTGGGACTAGCTCCAGCGGTTAGCAAAAGTCCCCTTTTCCGGGCCTGTATATGGCTTAGGGTTCAGGGGTTCGGGTTCAGGGCTTGGGGTTCACGTTTTACTTGTACTTGAAGGGGGGGACTTGTTAAGTAGGTTAATTATAGGGATAGATGGGGTATGTGGCTTCTGGGGGCTCATAAGTGCTGACGAAGTTCAAGTAAACTTGGCGGCCTTTCCCACAGGACCCCATACCACCCCACCCCGCAGCCTCAAATAAGGAAACCCTAAACCCCTAAACCAAGGCATAATCCCGGGACACCTGTTGGGCTATTTCGTCCTTCTTTGCCAAAAAGTCTAGCCATGATACGGGGACCCGCAAACCCGTGACACCCTACCTGGACCCCAAAAGTATGTAAAATAATGAGCCTTTATGGCCATTATTAGGGGTTTAGGGCTATTATTTTACATACTTTTGGGGTTTAGGTAAACCCTAAACCCTGTAATCACCGCTTGAAAAGTTGGGTTTAGGGTCCGACCGAGAGCTTGGGAGGTCAGCAACGGGTGTCTGGGCATTTTAAGCTGATGGGTGTAGGGCGTAGGGTATTCACGCAGCATCCTTCTTTCCTGAAACGGATGTTGAGTCCCTTGGGTGGTCCGTTGTCCCCAAAAGAGGATTCGAGTATCAAATTGCCCTAAACCCTAAACCCTAAACCCTTGCGTAACCGTCCTCCATGGGATCCGCATTTGGGGGTGACCTGGCTGGAGAATCTGCGAAGAAGCGCGAAAAACTTCCTGGCTTTGGGCTACCTACACCCTAAACCGTAAATCCTAAGCCCTAACTGAACCCTAAACCCTTTGTGAGTGGATACTATGGTACACATTATAGAGTAAGATTATATCCTCCTTTTGGGTGTAGTATTTTATATAAGGAATATTATCTTACTAGGTACATTCACCAAAACAAACACTACTCTTGTAAGGTTGGGGCATTGGGTTTTGGGTCTCGCAACTTACAGGCCTAGCGTCTCTCAGCCAAACCATCATATCATGCCCGAAGCCAAAGCCCAAAACCCTGCAACCTAAACGCCCAAAGCCTACCTAGACCCCCCAAGTACCCTCTATAGACCCTAGGTATCCCCAAATAGAAGGTACATAGACCCTATTTTAGGGTACTTGGGGGGTCTAGGTAAACCCTACTGCCGAACTTTCATTCAAACCAGAAGCATGAACAACGCAACCGGAAAGTTAGGGTGTACAGTTTCGGAAAACTGGAGTGCCCCTGTATTACTTCATGATGACCTCCGACAAGGTGGCTAGAAATTCCTGAAGCATGTAGAGACTTCACCCTAAGCCCGATACGTCCGGAGTTCGAAAACTTCATTTTCACGCCCTAGCCTTACGCCTGCTCCAGGGTTTAAGGGTTACCCAAGCCACCCTAAACCCTAAACCCTAAACCGTTTCTTAGCCCCAGCTTCAAATTAAAACTCATCCTTGCCGGTGACCTTAAGTGACATCATTTTTCAGCCCTCAACGTCTAAAATGCGTTTCAGACTTATGGTTTTATAGCCAGATTTTAATGGTACATGGAGGGGCCTGGGGTAAGATAATCTGAGTGCTAAACGCGAACCACGACCGCCTAAACCCTAAACTCCTAAACCGCAAACCCTGAACCCCGAAAAGCCCCAACGCCCAAAACCCTCAAGCCTTAACCCTACCCTTAAACCTTAAACCCTAAACCCTTAAATTCCCAAAACCCTCAACCCTTGACTCTACCCCTAAATTGTAAACCCTAAACCCCTAAAACTCTCAACCCTTAAACCCTAAATCCCCGAACCCTCAACCCTAAACCCCTAAAGCCTTAAACCCTATATAAACCCCTATATAACCCCGTATATACCCCCCAAAAAAACCTACATCCTCGGTCCTCGCAGTTCGAAACCTCAACCCTAAGCCCCTAAAACCTTAAACCCCTATACAAACCCCTATATAAACCCCCTACAACCCTACAGCCTCGCAGCTGGATCGGCTCAGCAAGCTCCTCCGCCGACTTTTTTTTGTATAGCCATGGCGCGTGGACCAGGAATGGCAGTGGCAGGGGGACTTAGCCATGGTAGGTCTTTAGGGATGTTGGGCTTATAAGGTTTAGGGAATAAGGGTTAAGGGTTTAGGGTGTAGGGTTTAGGGTTTAGGGTGTGGGGTTTAGGCTTCAGGGGTGAAGGTTTAGGGTTTAGGGACAAGGGTTTAGGGTCTAGGGATGAGGGTTTAGGGCCAAGGGTTTAGGGTTTAGGGATAAGGGGTTAGGGATAAAACGGATTAGGGCTTACCTGCAGGTCCAGGCTAGTCATACATAACCGAGTTAGAATAACCACAGGAGCTAGAGTCAAAACTCCGTAAAGGGGGGGTTGTATAGTGGATTGCATATGGGGACTATTCACTGGGATATTAAGGGGGATGCTGGGAGGTTAGATTACAGCTCAGATAGAATTTGGTCATAATTACCTCCAAGTGGACCCTAAACCCTAAACTCCCTAAACCCAGAATTTGGTCATAATGACCTCCAAGTGGACCTTAAATCCTAAACCCCCAGGCCCCGGGTTCATGCCGAATTGGAGTCCCTGTAAGCATCCTACTCGGATGACCACTTGACTTGGTACGTCTACTTAGCAACCTAGGTTATAGGGCTTATATTAGGGGTTATCAGGGATAGTAGGTAGACTTACTAAACTCAAGGATCCTCCAAGTACACCCACAAACCTAAACCCTACGTTACAAACCCTAACCTCAATCCTAAATCCTTAGCCCTTACCCCCAAGGCCTACCCGTTAACTCCGAAACCCTAAGCCCTGTACAGCTACAACCCTATAAATATTAAATCCGGAGCCCTACAGTCCTAAACCCTAAGCCCGTGCTCAGAGACCCTTGGTTCATGGGACTAGCATGGGCCCCCCGAATTTGCACCTTTCAAGCTAATAAGCCCATGATAGACTTCGGCCAAGGCGCTTATTGGTGCTTGCGCCCTCGTGGGTCAAGACCTTAGCATGCCTCCCTTCGAAGAGGGTTGTTTTATCACCACACAGTTCAGGGTAAAAGGGCTAAGTGTTTACGGATCAGGACTTAAGGATGTTTATGGGTGAGGGTGTAAGGTTGGGGAACCTGGAGTAACCTAGTAACCTGGACCATCAAAAGCAAGTCGAGCTACCAAAATATGTGGTACGAATCCCTTTTTCCAGGTACGTTGGTTCGTCTAGGTAGGGTTTTAGGGAGGTTTTCAGGGTTGAAGCCCTACCTAAACCCCAAAAGTATGTAAAATAATAGCCCTAAACCCATAATAATAGCCATAAAGGCCATTATTTTACATACTTTTGGGGTCCAGGTAGCCCTAAACCCTAGTCTCTGAG
>CAJNIZ010044946.1:241-23958 GCA_905231905.1 Symbiodinium pilosum
ATTCCCTACTTACCGCCAGTAAGGTGTAGGACTTAAGGCTCGAGGTTTAAAGCGACTTGGGGTTCTCGAAGCGGAAGGTCTGTTTGTGGCGACATTCGGATAGAGTTCGGTAAAGCATGTGATGGAAGGTGATGGGACATCCCAATTTTTGTGGCCGTTTCACGTGAGTCTGAGCTTCCTAGCCATTGGCGCACGGTTTTAGGGCGTGGGTCTTTGGGTCTAGGGCAAAAGAAAGTCGCAGTGTCGTTTAAGAGCCACTAAGCAGCAAAAAACACGAGCGCCCTCCACCTTACACCCCGAAAGTTTGCTTAGACGCGTTAAGCCCAGCAACAGCCATTGATACAAAGCACAACAGAACATACACCAGTAGACCTCCCGAGTGCTCCTGATTCCTCACTTGTGCACTGCGCATAAACGCCCAAGCGTTCCCATCCTGATTAATTCTATTCTTGATTTCTCACACGGTCATCCTGCCGCCTACAACGAACAAAGCCATCCCCACATGACAAATAGCCCTAATATGGTGCCATTATAGAACAAGGGGAATAGCTGAGATTAGGGAGCTGGGCTGGGGAGGTTTGCCTAACCCCGAATCCCCAAAGAGTTTGAGCCCTGTGTTCAGTCTCTAGACGTTTAGCGGAGCACACAGCCAAGGCCTGGGCACCATGTATGCGGCGTAAAGTTTAGAGTTTAGGGCTCAGACCAAAGAGGAACCCAGCTTCTTTCGGAACCCCCACATGGAGACATGCCACAATTGAATGAAGACGACCTTACTTTCAAAAACACCGAAACAAAATACCTACAGTAGACCGACTTCCCGGTCATAAGACAATGTTGCACGGACTGGTCATGGCAGAAGTGCATGGGTGCTCATCAACAGGATCACTGTATCTGGAGTAAGTTGGAACGACCTGTGCTGCGATGCGCATCTTTTCCTCGAGTGGACTTAACCATGCATCTTGTTTGGCCCTGCTCTTGCAGTGAACCTTGGCTGAAGTCGAGCTACAAGCGCGCCGCAGGCAGGAAGCAAGGCCCCTAACCACAAGTAACGGCGGATTGCAACCTGGTTAGTCTGGTGCTTCGCCAGCGTTTGCAATGCATTCATGTCCTTCGTGCGCAGCAGACACAGGAACTTGGCGTGGAGTGCTATTGCTTTGCAATATGTGCAGGATTGGCCGTTGTTACTCGAAATGTCTTACTTGTACAAAACACCACAGCGGTGGGCTTGCGCGTGTCCATATTTGTGAGCCCAGATGTCTTTGGTCCTGCATGGCACTGCCGCAATTTGAAGTCGCGCAACAGCTCCTATCAATTGTTGGCCACACTGCTGTCGAAAAATCTGAATAAGCCAGGATCCAGTAGAAGCTCACCCTCACTAGGGAGAAGCAAGGCTTGTAAAAATCCGTGCGCTGACAGAATTGCAGACGTGGAGTCGTTGTCTGTCAGAGGTGACGTCTTGAGGCTGCTGTCGCCGGATGTACTGTTGGTTTACACGCGATATTCAAAGCTTCATTTTAAGCCGAGCCTAGCGTTTCCCCTTGAGGAGCTTGAAGGGCTGGAGAGCTCTCAGGCCCTTCATATAAGTAGCACGAACATCCTGTGAAGGGTTTGGAAGGGCTGGAGAGCTCTCTGGCCCTTCATACAAGTAGAACAAATTCTACTTGAGGGGTTTGGAAGGGCTGGAGAGCTCTATGACTTTGGGCCTGTTATAGGTAGAGTCATCTCCTTCCAAGAGGTCTTTTAAAGATTTCTGGTCCTCCCATATAGGTAGAGCAACTTCCTCTCGAAGGGTCCTATAGAGGTCTGAGGGTCTGTCGTGTGAGTAGAATCAATAACCTGTAAGAGGTTTATAGCGGACTCTTGGCCTTTCATATAGGTAGAACAAATTCCTTTCCAAGACGCCTTGTAGAGATGTTGTTTGTGGAGTGTTCAGGGTGGGGGTGCTTTGCTGCTTCATTCTCGCGACTGGGTCTGTAAGCTGGATTGTTGAAAAATGCTGTACAACATTCTTGATCAACACGGGCACGACTATTATGGCTAGTTTTGCGACCATGCGTGGGTTGCATGTGGCTTTCTATGAAACACAGGAGCCAGGGCCCTCGATTGTGGTGAATCTTGAGCACGTTGGTTCTCTCAGGCACCAGGAATGGCAAGAGGATTTGCGCCCGCACAGCAACATTGGATGCCTGTGCCAGACAGCTGTATTAAGGCCACAATCATGTCTGCATCCCGCCTTGGAGAGCCGGCGCCGTCCAACTTCTGCGAATGTATCTCCTGTTTTTGCCGGCCAAGACGCCGCTCCTTGCAGGTCAAGAACAGCAGGGAACCTGTGTAGTCCCACTTGATATCCAGGACCTGCCAGCTCCGGCACCGAGATGCTGAATGACGACTGCTGCTGGGTCAGGTTCCAGACCTGCGTGCACGACACAAAACTTCGAAAGAAGGTCCATCCCCCATTCGTACACCAACTTGGCAGCACCCCCGCTTTGCAGGTGCAGTCATCCATGGAAGCCACGATGTTCGAAGCGCAAGGGTTGAAGATGCTAAAGGACACCTGCCGAAGCGTTTAGTCAGCAAAGCAGTAGCAGAGCCAGGGACCTGCCTTCTTGCCATGGCCCTCTAGCGTCAGCCAAGTCTTTCTAGCCCAGAGCACCTGCTCGGCTCATGCAAGGCTCGTATAAGGCAAACGGGCTATATGAGCTCTAGGTAAGCCTCCTCTAAAGTACCCACCTGAAAATTACCCACCTGGAGGTTTCCCTGCTATGCCAATCCCACGCTCCCTCCCACAATGCCCTAAGTCCTAGACCCTAAATCCTAAACCTTAAGCCTTCAAGCCTAACCCTAGACCCTAACCCCAACCCCCTAGCTCGAGGGTCACTCTGCGTGTCGGCGCAGGACACTACCTCCGTCCAAGTGACGGTTCGCCTCATCGTACCCCAAGGATTAGGGTTTGAGGTTCTTAAACAGCATATAATTTAGGAGGACCCCCCATCCTGTGGAATAGAGTAGGACCCTAATACCATCCTTACTATCCCTTAAAATCACTATTACAGGGTGGGGGGTCCACATAACATATACTGGTACTTTGGGCCCAAACTCTAACTCTCTCTCTCTCTCTCTCTCTCTCTCTCTCGCTATATATATATGACTTAAGTAACTAAACATTTAAGGATGGGGGAGGTGTTCAAAACAGGATTCCCTCACCAGGATGCAGTTTAGGGTTAGGGGGCTAAGGGTTTCAGTGTTCAGGGATTAGGACTTTGGGAATAAAGCTGGGGGTTTAGAGTTTAGGGTTTAGGCTTTTGAGATTGAAGTATAAGATTTCAGGTGCGGGATCTTAGCTTCATAGGTGCTATACATCCATTTTCCCAGGGTCATGCTACAACCAGCATGAACCATAAAAGTATTGTGGAATCCTAAACCCTATATACAACATTACAACATGCTTGCGAGTTGACCTTGCGGAAGCTACTGACCTGCCGCCAAGGCAAGGTTGGAAACATTGGCCTCAAGCACGGGCCATGGGGCGTAGAAACTCTTGGGACCTCTCAGGTATACGCAGACAACATCGAAAGCTCGCTCTAAAGCCTACCTTGACAGGTAGTTGACATACTGGCCCGAAACCCTTTAAAGCAACCAAAAAAGTCATTCACTCTACATACCTGGGGGGTTCAGGTCATTACATTGGGAACTAGACCGACTAGACCCTGAGGCCTTCAACCCCAAACCGAATATCTTGAGAATCCTGACACCCCTGCCTGAACCCTAGTCTGTGAATTCTACACCCAAAACCCTGAATCCTAAACCCTAAATCCTTACCCCAGAGCCCTAAACCCAAAGCTCTAAACCCTAAACTCAAATCCCTAAACCCCAAACCCAAAGCTCTAAACAAGGAGCGGCTGAGCTGGAAATCCCGCTGCCACAGTCGCTGCCGCCATCAAAGGCGCTTGGACTTCGGGCTTGGGGCTTCGGGTTTAACCCTAGGGTTTTGGGCTTTTGGGGTGGAGGGTTTGGGGTTTGGAGTTTTGGGATGCAGGCTTTAATTTTTAGGGTTTAGCTCTAACCCTAACCCGCATATGAGGCTAAGGGGCATAATTTGCAGTGTAGGACCGACCTCGGGTTGGTGTCTAGTTTGGCTACACACAAGTAGTATGATCACCTTCCCGAACAACAACCCTGTGCTCAAGAAACTGGTAGTCAACATGGTAGACAACAGGTTTAGGGTTTAGGGCGTCCAGTATCAGGAGGGCTGTGAAGGAGAAGTCATTGCAGGCCTTTGTGAATAAAACATAGCCCGTAGGGCTGCTTTGCGCTTTAAACTACGGCAGGTTTGGGGGCCTTGTATCAACTGGTATGGGTTTAGGGTCTAGGGATTAGGGTTTACATAGGGATTAAGGGTACTAGAAACAAGTATACATGTTTTCAAGCCTACCCGGTGAAGATTTGAGCCAATGGCTACCCAATGGCTACATGCCACGAACAAGTTCCAAAGCCGGCTGTACCCTGCCCGAAAAGGAACTTCTACAAAGAGCACTATCATGTTTTATGTTTGCAGCTCCTCCTTCTACCGGGTTTAGGTTTAGGGCTTCCACCAAGCCAATTCGACTCCAACATATGAGATTCCTGAGTAAAGAGACTTCCAAAAAGCGGCCCCCTAATTCTTGGAAATCTTGACACGGGTGAGCGTGGGGAAAAAGGACTTGCATACCAAAGGCTGCGGGCCCCACTTCTGGATGCAGGTGGCTATACTGGAGGCCCTAAACCCTAAACCCTATTCCCTAACCGCGTGGGTTTAGGGCCCCAGGCCACGAAGTCGAACTCGCAACCCTAACCCAGACCCCTGATTAATAAACCCCCTCCCCTTAATACGGACTATACTAGGGGTCCTAATATTTAGGCCCTTAAAAGGATGGAGTTTATTAATCATGGGTCTACATTAACCTTAGGATCCTCCATGAAGCGAAGGCGACTACCAGTCCCGTATAGTTTTCGTGCCTTTTAACATGAGAAGCTGGAGAAACCTATATCCAGGTTCCAGGACTGAAACATCCTCGTCTATCTTAAGGCGGGTACTTCTCAAAATGCAGAGGCATGCTTGCTGACTTTAGGACCCCACCTAAAAGCTTACCTTTGACCTTCCTGACTGGAATCAATACCCATCAATATGAGACCCAACAACTAAGTCCTAAGCCGAAGCTGTGCAAGAAAAGCATTCCAATTGTCGAGCACCCAGCTCTCTTCTTGCACTTGAATGTGCCCATCATTTACCCCTAGCCAGTACCAAACAAAGGAATGGACAAGAAAAGAAAATGGAAACTACCTGGAACCCAGAAGTATGTAGAATAATGGCCTTTCAGTAGGCTAATTTGAGGGGATTGGGGCTATTAATTTACCCTAAACCCTAAACCGCATATACATATGGGGCTGCATCATGGGTTTTGGGCCCCGGACGGTGGACCCATGGGGCCGGGAGGCGGGAGAGGCATCCCCGGCGGGGCCCCGGGGGGCCCTGGGGGCGGCCCGTAGGCATGGGGCGGCGGAGGGCCGTAGCCTCCAGGACCTGGTCTGTTTAGGGTTTAGGGTTCAGACTTTAAGGTTTAGGGTTCAGGTTTCAGGGTTCAGGGTTTAGGGTTCAGGGTTTAGGGGTCTGAAATGCCGTTTTTGGCTGAAGACTTAGGATTTGAGGGGTTAGGGTTCAAGGGTTTCAGGTTTTGGTGTTAAGGCTTTCTGGTCAGGCACTGTGTGCTTACTTATGATTTGTCGGAAATGAGGGAAAAGAAAAGAGATGTATTAGGCATGTGGCATCTAAAATTGAGGATCTACGCTGTGACTGGGTATTTTCGGATAGGAGCTTCGGTTAAACTCGGGCTTTTGGTGCCACAATGCTGGTTTCCCAGCATCCTGTGTATAACACAACTGGAGGTAGAGGGTTAGGATGGTCTGGAATTGAACAGTGCATAGAGGTGTGGGATTGATTTGCAAGTCTGATTAATTAGGGGAAGAAGATGAACCCTGCAAAGCTTGGTCTTCTGAGTTATCTTACTCAACCACAGGTCGGTGTAGCCATAACTCATAACTTATAACAACCGTTGTACGTCACCTACATCCCCAACCACAATCCTGCAATCGTAAGCCACGCATGCTTCACAAACCAGAACCCTAAACCCCAATTCCCTAAACCCCAAACCCCAAATCCCCTAAACCCCAAACCCCACCCCAAACCACGAATCCCCGAAACCCTAAACGCCACATGCGTAAACTCCAAACCCCAAATTCCTAAGCCACCCATCCCGAGAACCTACACCCTCAAGCCTCAACAAACCCCAAACACCCCAAATCGCAACACCCCAAAATCCCAAACCCAACGAAAGCAAACCACCAAAACTCAAAATTCAAAACCCAAAGAACCCTAAAGTCCGCCCCCCTTTCGAAAGCCCTCAACCCAAGCCAAACCCTAAACCCCAACCTGCAACACTTAGAAATCCTCACCCTGAACCCGAAACCCTAAACCCTAAACCCCCACCTGGAGGCGGTGGATATCCTGGGCCAGGCGGTGGAGGGCCTTGCCCTGGAGGCGGAGGACCGTACCTGGGTTTAGCAAAGAAGGTATAGGTTAGGTGGACCCCCCACCCAGTAATAGTGACTATAAGGGATAATAGGGATTATATTAGGGTCCTCTTATATTCTTATTATACCACTATTACAGGGTGGGGGGAACTCCTAAGGTATAGGGTTTAGGATTGAGGGTATACGGTTTAGGAATCAGGGTTTAGGGCTTAAGGTTTGGGAGTTAGGGTTTAGGCTATCTATCTACATATGTATATTATATATACGAATGTTTTGAAAAATCCGCCTTTGTGTTCTGTGTTTTGAGAGTGTTTAGCTTTTCGAGCATAATGGGTTCTAGGGCTTCCTGCATCTTGTGCCATGTGAGCCATAGTCTAAACTCCTTAAAGGGGTTATATAAGGGATTCTATAGGGGACTACTATAGGGGTTACTAAGGGGGATACTAGGAGTTCAGACTATAGCTCATGTGAAGGTCTTAACCCAAAAAGCCACTTTAACATCCCCCCATTTCCTTCTAGCACAAGACCCTAAACCCTAAACCCCATACCCTAAACCCTTAAACCCTAAACCCTAAACCCTAATCCGCATGTTTTCCATCATGACCTAGTTCTGGGCTTACCGTACATGTTTTTTAAGTCTCGCCGACTATTCTTCCCCGCCAAGCCCTAAACCCTAAATCCTAAATCCTGAAGGAGTTTAGGGTTTAGGGTTCAGGATTTAGGGTTTAGGGTCCTAAACCCTATCCTGGATCCCAAAAGTATGTAAAATAATGGCCCTTAGGGCTATTATCTTGGGTTTGGGGCTATTATTTTACATACTTTGGGGCTTAGGATACCCTAAATCCTAAACAACTAGTCAGTCAATCTCCTGAACCTCCAAATAGCCAGACAGGTCTTCAGGGTGTGGAGACCTGTTCGTTTTAAGGATCTTCAGTGCGTTTGAACAGTTCAGGGCGCTTTGAGGTATGAGGGTTTATGGCTTAGGGCAAATAGTTAACCTATTTTGGGTTTAGGTATGGTTTTCCGGGTTTGGGGTGTTCCGATGTTAGAAGGCTGTTCCGATTTTAGAAGGGAACAGGAAATTGGGGAACAGTGGGCTATAGTTTGCCTGCTCTTTTGGTAGCAGGCGGTGAGGGTTGGCGGCGTTTGGCCATGGCGTTTGCTGCTTCCAACAGTGTTGGGTTGAGGTGTTAAGATTAATATTGCTAACAGCGGGGATCCTGACAATTACAACGAAGCCCTAAACGCTCTAACCCCAAACTGTAATCCTGAAAACTGATCCTATAGGGCCCTCCAATATCAGCCCTGAGGGTCTGTTTGAAGTACATTACATATATTAAATGTAGAAGGAGTCTAGGACCATGATGTTGGCAGATGCCTGGGCTCCTGTAGCAAGTACCACAAACCCTAAACTGCTAACCCTAAAACCTAAACGCCTCATGCCCAGACTTAGTAAGTAGGCTACGAGTGGGGAGAAGTGGGCTTGATAGCTTGGATGTAGGGGCTATAAGTAGCATACTTGCTTCAGTGCCCTTGACACCCCAAGTAAGCAAATCCGACTCTTCGCAACAGCACTCTTGATGCCTTGGGCCCTCCCCCACCTCATTACTCACGTTCACAGATAAGAAATACAGCATGTTAGGGTTTAGGGTATAGGAATCATGGTGGGGTACGTCGTTGTGACTGCAACAACACGATTTGAGGATTGACTTCTAAACTATTCCTGAACTAATCCCTTATCAGGTTCCTCTGAACCCTACCTAAACCGTAAACTCTGAATTCTAAACCCTGAATCCTAAACCCTAAATCCTAAAACCTAAACCAACAAGAACCCCAAGAACATGGAGTCTCTTGGCTCCTGAAATGTGCCTGGGGCTGGTACCCTAAGTGGTGCGGCGGCGGTCCGCCTTTGCCTGTGCAGGGGGAACCTTGGGTACTAGGGACCTATAAGTAGACCTCCAATCCCCTAGGACTGAATCCCACAACCCAAATTATGCAACGCAATCCCCCAAAATGTTCCCAATCTTTTTTCAGGTTTCTGAAGCCTTCCAAGGCTCGAAAGCTAGAGAAATCATGTTTGTGTTGTTCGAAACGGTGGAAACACTAGGAGCAGGCAGATGGAAGACTCAAAGGTCAGCAAATGGCAGGTACGATGCTCGAGTATATATGTCTATATATACGTGTATGTGTATATATATATATATGTATGGGGTGCAGGGTAGTTTAGGGCTTGGGATATCTATCTGTACATAAACGTACTGGTGCACACTAGGTTGGGAATATCCGACATGTGGGAGGACAGTATTACGGCAAGCTCACTGGGATGAGATATCAATGAAGACCTTGGGGGGTTGGTCTTGGGGGGAACTGGGTGAATTCTAGAACCCATTGAAAGGGATCATATGCATATATGTATATATATATAATTTAGATGGGTTTAGGGCGTAGGTTTTGGGGTTTTGGGGTATACGGGCATATAGCATACATGAGCCAATGTCTAAACTCCTAGTATCCCCCTTAAGAACCCCTATAGTCGTCCCATATATAATCCCCTATATAACCCCCTTTAAGGAGTTTAGATTCTGGCTCACATAACTATTTGATGTAACCTACGAATGGACATCTGCATCACCCGCTGACTCTGAAAAGTGATCGCGCCTCCTGGAGGGGGCGGATAGCCATGAGGCGGATGTCCTGCAATAGGATTTAGGGTTTAGCATTTAGGGTACAAGGTTTAGGGCTTAGGGTTCAGGGTTTAGGGTACGGGGTTTAGGGTTTAGAGCTTGGGATTTAAGGTACAAGGTCTAGAGTTTAGGGCCGGCTTATGGTTTAGGGCTTTAGTCTCTCCATATGGCCTAAAACCTCTTGGTTCCTTGTTTTACTTGTTATACACCCTAAACCCTGAATCCTAAACGCTAAACTCTAAATCCTACAGATCATGATCTTGCTTAAGACCTCAGATTTTGGGGTTTGCCAGGTTCGAGGCTTCATGCTTCGGGCCAGCAGGACTTGCACAAGCCCCTTGCTCAAGGAATAGACCCTAGATGAAGTGCCCTAGGATGTAGGGCTTAGGGTTTATGGATTAGGGATTGCTGCTTAGGACCTGGGGTTTAGGATCTTTCGATCACACTGGGGTGGTGTGTGGGGGGCTAATGTCCTTAAGTTGAAGACCCCAACACCCCTGGAAGAATATCAGGGGTTTTGGAATTCCTGGTTTTCTGGTATATGAAGATTATGCGAAGAGATAGGTCTTTAATTTCTTCTTTGTCAAAACTACCCTACAATTTGGCCAGGTCCGTACAATGCAACATGCCCCTGAAAATGAGCCCCTTTTCCCTCTGTGTTACTACATTGGGAATGCTTATGATTTTGGGGTGGGGGCTGTCATCGATTCTGATTCCGGCCTGATAGAATGTAGATTGGCTTTAGCACTCATACCACTTAGCTCTACTCCGAATACCTTACGCATGAATCCGTAGAGCAATTGTAGGGGTATGCACTTTGTATCCCACAGGCTCTCCTTCTTGAAGCCCTCTAAAGCCTAAACCTTGGATGCAAATCCTAAACATCCTAAGAACGAAGCCCTAGTCCCAAACCCTAACCCTAAGCGCTGTACACCCTAATGTTTTTACATCACCAGGCTCTGAATGTTCTTGGAGCCCCAGAAAATGCGTCTACAATGCTGTGCGGCTGCCCAAACCCATGAAGAGCATGGCGTTTGGAACCCAAGCTCCCATGTGAATTAGGGTGCCTACCTAAGAAATGGTCCTTTTGGGAAGAGGCTGTTGTCTCTGATTGTTTGCTTTCCGAAGCATAGCAGCTTTCTACACTACAGCTCGTTTTACTTCGCCAAAAGTCACACAGCTTTCGGATCAACGACTACAACAAGTATAGCGGGTAATCCTGTGTAAAAAAACACCAGAGAGATGTGATCAAGAACAACTCTGTGAGGCATGCTCAAGGGCTCCAGGTTTGTACCCCTAAGGTCGTACCCCTACAAGGTTTCCCAAAGATGGCCTCAAGATGACCCTTATGTGAGGTAATGAAATCCTGTGGAGTCCCTTTAAAAGGATCCCAAAACTCAGGGATACAACCCTAGGGGTACAAGCCTGAAACCCTTGACATTTTGTTTCCTCAACCCTGCAAAACCCCCCTAACCACGCAAACTCTGAACCTGCAAATGCCAAGGAAACCTTTCCAACATGAGTTCATAGTCCCCTTTCAGTAGACGGCTTTGCGTATATGATAATAAGATCCCCACATAAACCATATTCTATCTACTTACGGGGGACTAAAGCTGTTTATTCGGAAGGCCTAAAGTAAGCGAAAGCTCGAAAACATATTCAACAGATTCCTAGAAACACCCCAAAACCCCAAGTAAACATACCTAAGCCTTCATACCCCGATCAGATTCCTAGAAACACCCAACACCCTACATAAACATACCTAAGCCTTCATACCCCGAAGCCCTAAAAAGCCCTACGCCCGCGCAAGCTGCACTCTGCAATCTCCTTTTTTCCGCACGAGGGCAACTTTCGGCCCGCGAACGACTCAACCTTAAATCCTAAACCCCAAGCCCTAAAACCCTGAACCCTGCTGAACCCTAAATCCTAAGCCCTAAACCCTAAACCCTAAGCCCTAAAACCCTGAACCCTAAATCCTGAATCCTAAGCCCTAAGCCCGAAACCCTGAATCCTAAACCCTAAACCCTAAATCCTAAGCCCTAAGCCCTATACACCAAACCGCGTTCTTACTTCTGCAGTCCAAGGCCTAGGGTTTGGAGTGTAGGGTTCAAGGTCTACGTTTTGGGGAATAGAGTTCGAGGTTACGCCTTGCGTCCTGAATCTGCCACGGAACGCAAAAATCAGAATAAACAAGCAATTGTTTAGGGTTTAGGGTTATTGAACAGCCAGTGAGGTCGGTCCCCCCCCTACAGTAATGGCCCCTAAATATGGTACGAGCGTTGGACTTGGGTCTCTAGCGGCAGGTCCAACAGTTCAGCTAGAAATCAAGCATTAACTTAGATGCAAAGGCGATAAACTTGGAGTTTGTATTGTTATAGCTATAACCCAGTTTCACCGGATTCCCCAAACCCGAAGACCCTAAACTCCGTAGTCTTGGAACTTGGGAATCCGGATTTGGAATGTCTGATCCAGGAGCGTCTAGGAAACAGCAAAGTCCCTAAATCCCCTTCCAAAAAACCTAGGCTCTTTAGGAGTCCCATGTTCCCAAGCTCTAGGCCCTATACTTCACCCCTGAAACTAAACCCTTGAACCCCAAACCCTAAGCCCTTAAACTCTTAAACCCTTAAAACCACTAAACCCTAAACCCCTAAACCCTAAACCCCTAAACCCCAACCCTTAAGCCCCAAACGTCACATCCACAAGCGCCCCAGGACGCAACAGCCCCAGGGCGCCCTGGGAGCAGATTCCGAGGGCTTCTTCTGCAGCGACGGAATGACGTGAAGCGGCTGCCCAGGACCTAGGTGTGCAAATGGACGTTTCCCTAAATTACTGTTCCCAAAATGGGGGAAATCTATATAGGGCCCCGTATTATAATAGGAACCTAAATAAATCCCCAAATGCCTTTAGGGTTTAGGGCCTTTAGGGCCTTTAGGGTTTAGACCTTTAGGGCCTTCAGGGTTTGGGGTTTACTTTTTAGGGGGCTTATAGGGACGCATACGTACACACATAAGCATGAATATGTGGGGGTGTGTATACATATATATATATAGGCACACATAGACACAAGTAAACATCTGCATGAGATTACGTGGGGCTTACAGGTCTTCCATGTAGAGTTTGTAGTGTAAGTCAACCCTGAACCCTAAACCCTAACTATAACTCAGGGTTTAAGGGCTTAGCCTTTGGGGGCCTCAAGTTGAGTCTGGAGCTTAGCTGCTGCTACTGGCAGAGTGGAGGAGAGTATCCCTACATGAGCCTTTGCATGCACCTCTACACTGTACTACCTAATCCCCTCCATTTAAAACACACCCACCACCCTAATACTAAATATTCATATTGTGCTATACCATAATATGTTGGGAATGGGAGGGGGGGGGCAAAATATTGGGGGAGTGGGTTGTACTTGCTCCCTCACACCACCTCAACCACCTTGAAAGGGGTGTGGGGTTCAAGTCTCAGGCTTGAGCATTGAGAGCCTAGGACCTCAGATTCGAGGACCCTAAACCGTAAAAACCTAAACCCTAAACAACAACCCTAACCCCTAGCCCCTAAACCTAGTTCTAGTCTTTCGGAATAGCATTGATACTTCGAGGCCCACGGCATTAAGAATCGTGGGTTTAGGGCTTGAGCTAATCATCCCGGGTTGAGTGTTTAGCTTTAGATCGCACGCATCTTGCTTTAGTCTCAACTACACCCATCCTTTTTAGGGTTCAGTAGCGTGTAACATACCTGCGCATTGGAGCCCAAGCCATCGGTCCCACGTGGCAGACGCGCTTTAATTTGTTTTCTCATTCCTTTCTCCATCTAGCAAAGGTTTAGGGTTTAGCCCGGTTTATGCTTTTTTCCAGAATACCCGAAAATAGGTCCCCAAACTGCAATGCAATTAGGGAGTCTTACCTTCGTTTAGGGGGCGTAGGGTTTCAGGCCTCCATGCACTAGGAGCGACCGCGGCGGTGCTTGTATTCGGATCCCTATATAACCCGACCTTAAACAACAAGCCTTACATGAGCCATAGTCTAAACTCCTAGTATCCCCCTGACTGACCCCCATAGTAATCCCTTGTAGAATCCCCCAGGTAAGCCCTATATCATTGTGCTGCGTGGGGGACATCTTGCTTGCAGGGGGAGGGGTCTAAAACGGAGGGCAGGCAAATCAGCCGAGAAAATCTGAGCAATCCTGAAATAAGCTCCCTTTCACCCCGCCCCCCCCCCCTTTTGAAGCTACCACCCCAGAACGAGACCCTAAGACCTACATGCTAAGCCCCAAAATACACACGAGCCAGAGTTCAAAATGTTGGCATAAACACTAACAAAGGGGACAACCTACGTGCACAAAAGACCCTGGGTTCCCAAGAAGAGTTTACGGCTCAGGGTACTGTTTAAGGAGGCTGAATTTAGAGGGTGCCAGTTTCCATATCATTTTTGTTCTACAAGGAGCCAGGGACCACCGTATTCGTAATCAAAATGCAGGCTTCTACATCACCTTCAAGCGATTGACAAACATAACCCAAAACCCTGAGCGGCATGCTGAAACTCCACCCGGGTCCTACCATACCTTAAACGCTGAACACTCACCACGCACACAATACTTCATGTCTCTGGCGGAGTCTGGCGGGTGCACCTGCCACCTGTCTCATGGTAGTCTTGAAAGTCGGGCGAGAATGCCTAAATCCTAAACCCTAAACCTGAAAACGCGATTTAGGGTTTAGGCTTTATAGTCCCCTTTAAGTAGATAGATTATGGGGTATGTGGGAATCCTATTACAGTATACCGAAAACCATATTCTATCTACCTAAGGGGGACTATAACACCAAGCTAAACCCTAAACCCTAAACCCAAACGCCTGAGCCCTGAACCCCTATAAACCCTAAACCCCAAACAGGCCTTGTGAAAGGAGCGTGTAGGATGCTGTAGGTATCTATCCCTTTCCTACTGGTCACGTCCCCCTAGCAACCCAGCACCCCCCTCCACACGTTAGCAGTTAGCGTATAGTTCCCTTGAGTAGATAGAATATGGCTTCGGGTCTAGTATAATCAGTTCCCCATATACCTCATATTCTATCTACTTGGGGGGGACTATACTCCAAAACAGTACAGCTACATGTCCTTTAAGGTTTAGGGTTTAGGGCCAAGGGAAGAGCAATCATCAGAAGTCAGGGGCGGAGGGCGCTATCCTAAATCCTAAACCCGAAACAACAACATCTGGTCCGGAACTCTACCAACAAATGTTTGTAGCTGTTTATTGAAGATGATATCGGGCAAGAATAAGACCTTCTCTGGGCATCACTAGAAACCCTACAGCAACAGGGCTTAAGGTTTAAGGTAGTTATTGCCGTTTCCTTGTCCATTATAAGGCCCNNCCCCCCCCCCCCCCAAATGCCTCAACACCACCTACGCGTATAACCCTATGTTTTCCTTGTATATAAAGCCTATCTTAACCCTAAGCCCTAGACCGTGTAGCTAACAACAGGCGTGACTGTCCTGCTGAGAACCTCGCTTGAGCCAACCTCCTCCTCGACCTCCTGCGACAATCATGTTTTCCCGAAGGAAGAACGGAAGGGAAAAACCGGAGGGATCCACATAGGCCAATGTAGGTATTCTTTATAGACTTTACACCCCAACGTAGGTAGTAGTAGGTATCCCAAGCCCTAAAACCTAAACCCTAATTGGTTGGGTTGAGGGTTGGTTTAGGATTTTGGTTTGCCTTTTTGGATGTACGGCTTCGGGTCTAGAATCCACCGCCTGGAGGCCTAGAGCTTAAGGTCCATGTTAGAGGATACCCTAGACCGAAAAGACCTTCAGTTTGGGAACTACATGCAAGCTACCATATAGGGTCTTCAGTCTTCAGGCAACCCTGAAGCCCTAAAGGTTTAGGGTTTAGGGTTTAGGGTTTAGGGACCCTAGGTCTTTGTGGTCTAGGGTGAGGTTTCCAGGGCCTATCAACTGCCACAATGCCATGTATCGAAACCTAATGCAGGGGCCCGATTACCTCCACTGGGGCTCGGTTGACCTTTGGGGGAGTTAGGGGGGTTTTGGAGTACAGCATATGACAATCTTGGCGCGCTCTGAGAAAGAGGCCAAATTCCGTTGTATGAGCCTTCTGGCTGCAATTCTATACAAACGGTTGATGCAGTGGCCATGCAATTGAGCTGCAGAAGCCAGATGACTCCTTTGGGTATAAAAAGACGAATGCGTGCGATCCTTGGTAGAAGGGTTTGGGGTTTGGGGAACTCCAAAACGGGACCACTGGGGTTTCTGGAAGCCTGGATTTCTCAAGGTCGGAGAGGGTCAACAACACCGGCCTCCAGAATCATGCACGGGAACCTCAATAAGCGGTTCCCGTATAGGTACTTGCGGGCCCAAGTCTAGGTGCCATGGACTCATATCAGCCTTTAGGCATCTTAGCCCCTACTAAGCCTGAATATACATATAACCCCACTGTAAACCATACTGCAGCCCAAACCATCCCTACCATCAACCTGCTAGCTCAGTCCCGCAGACACTGCATGTAAGCCCCAAACCCTAAACCCTTCCAAGCCCCTATACACAACCAATGTACTTTTTCATGTTCTTTTCCAGTTGATTCTCCATTGTTGTGACAATATCCCGCCCCTTAGCCCCTACATCCTAAACCTTACCTACGACCTAGGTCTCGCTAATCCACTAAATCCCTCGCCATCCTGCCTGGATGCGAGGTAACGGCGGGCTACGCTGTGCCCAGACTTTTAGCAAGAGCTGCAGGACCACCCTGACGGTGGCTCAGAGGCTTAGGGCCCAAAGCCTCTAGGGTTCAGGGCAGTCCTCAAACAGATGGGGGCTTAAACGCTCAGTTAGGGCCTGAGAAGAGCTTAGACCCTAGACGGATCGGGGCTCACAAGCTTAGGGCTTATAGGGTTCACGCTTCCAGGTGTGGGGTTAAAGGCTTATAGTCGTGTATAAGGATCGTGGATGTATGGCGAGCGAGTTCAAGAGCTTGAATTTTGGTGCTGGGGTCTTGGCAGTACATGGCTTAGGACTGAGGAACCTCTGTCTTCCATCTCTTGCTAATTAACAACCTCCTTCTGGCAAGAACCACGAATGAGATATCAGCATAGTATACAAGACGAGAAGTAGCGCGATCTAAACCCAACAAACATGGGGACAACTCCCTGCTAGCCGAGTGGGTAGAGAGATTGGGGAAGTAACTGCTGATGGACGGTTGCAGTGGGGCTTCTATGGATTCCCAAATCTTACCCCCCGGCCCATTCCGGGGCTACTTCAGAACCTGAACCCTAAACCCTAAGACTAACTAAGGGACAACCTTAGTTAGGGGCAGAGAAAACTACATGACACAGCTACAACCGAAATCCGAACTTCTGGGTTTTTACAAGTGAAGCCTTGGGGGAGGGGCTCTCTTCATGGTGCCGACAGATGTAAGCTTTAGGTTTTGGGGCTGAGGATTTGGGGATTCGAGCTCAAGGCTTAAGGTCTCAAACATCAAGCTAGGTCCAAAAAACACTCACAGCCCCAAAACCATGAACCCTAAATCCACCAACCTCACCTCCATAACGATTGAAACGTGCACGCCACAATCCCCAAGGCAAACACATTACACACTTGACCTTGAAACTACCTAGGGTTTAGGGTTTAGGGTTCAGGGTCCTGAAGCCTCTTAACGCGAGGGAGCAACAGCCCTGCAACCGCTGAATTAGAAAGGGCAGTCTTTCAAAATTTCCTCTGCGGAGTCTTTTGGCATGGAATCTTGATGTATCCCTTAGGCACCCAAAGACCCCTCTTAGAGGATCAGGGGAATTTAGAAGGTAGCTTCATAATCGGATAGCTGGGGTTAAAATCTGGGTCACAGTCTAAACTCCTCGCATCCCTCTTAATAACGCCTATAATACTCCCCTATATAATCCCCCCTACACCCCAAACCCTAAACCCTATATAACCCCTTTAAGGAGTTTAGGCTGTAGCTCATATCGGTTATAGGGTCAGGCTTGCTTTCTTTCTGATGCTCCAAGTAGATGCGCTAAGCCTAAACTTCTGAATGGGGGAAGTCTTGCACACCAGCCGTTATATGAGCCATCCTGATATCCCCGTCAATATAACCCCAGTAATACTCCCCTAACTATAAACCCTAAACCCTATTCAAGCCCCTATATACCCCTAAACCCTAAACCCTAAACCCTAAACTATATACCCCTATAGGGAATTCAGACTATAGCTCATCGACCTTGAGCCCTAAGACTTGCTGTGTTGTGGGGATCAGAAGGTTTTTCTCCATCCGCATATTTATAGAATTTCTTGTTCGAAGTCCGAAGGCTGAACGCGGTTTAGGGTTTAGGGCCTAAACCCTAAACCCTACAACCCTAGGTCTCCGGCCAGTACAACTCCAGCGCCGGGATAGCCACAGCCGCAGCCGCCATTGTAGGCAGAACGCCTCGGCTCAAGTGAATTGCTGCTATCAGGGTCTACCTAAACACCGCCTCCACAGTATTGGGTTTAGGGTTTAGGGTTGAGGGTTAGGAGTTACACATGTACCCCCTCCAATGTAGAACCCTATAAGGCCTTATTAAGCTCCATATAGTCCTTATTAGCTCCTTAAACCCTGGGGGGTACACTGGGGGGTACACTTGGGGGAGTTGTACTCCAAGTCTGAATCCTGCAGTTAGAGCAGGAATGGAGCAAGGGGAGTAGAGCGTACCCACACCCAAACCTTGAGGCCTTATCATGTTAGGGCCCAAGGGTATTAGATTGCGGAACCCCAATACAGACTGACAAATCTGGGAGGGGGTAAGTAAGTTTAGGGTTTAACATTTACATCTTACTCCTGAAGTCCTCAACTTCTGCACTACACCCTAACTCAAAGCCCTGAAGGGTTTAGGGTGTAGGGCTTAAGGCTTTGTTTGATTTAGGGTTTATAGAGTTGGGAATCCCACTACTTGGGAGTTTGTTTCTATTTCAACCCTAAACCCTGAACCGCGAGGGAGTGCTCGTGTTGCAATTTAGGGTCTTCAGATTGTAGGTCTTGGCATTAGGTAGAAAGCAATTAAACCCTAAACACAGAAGGCGGTTTAGGGTTTATAGGGTCCATAGAGTTTTGGGGTTAAGTGTGAGGGTTTAGGGCCCTAAACCCCCAAACATCCTATCTAGTTAGACTCAAATACCGCAACCCATTGTGAGGCTACCTTCCTTTATGTCTAGCATCTTATATACACAAGAATAGGTATCCTACAAAAGTGGTAGGGTATTGTCCGACTTGGGGGGCCGGGTTTAGGGCTTAGGGCCTTTGGGTTTAGGGCTTAGGGTGTAGGGTGTTGGGTTTAGGGTGCTTCCCAGCAGGGAAGGAACATAGGGACCAAACATCTAGCAAGGGGGACTATGCCAATTTTTGAGAACCCGACGCAAAGCATTTCAGGGGAATCCCCACATCCCTATACCTGGGCAGAAAACAAGAAGGAATAACGCTGAATTAAGTTCAGTCTGAGTAATATCCCCAATAAAAAGATGTCCCTAAACCATACAGCCCTTAGGGTTTAGGATTTAGGGTTTAAGGAGGCTTGGGGTACTTTGTCCAATATACTGGAGCAAGATGGAAATCTAAGAATTTCCGCGGTCAGGGCTTTGAAGGCAAGGATGTTTCAGCTAAAGGCATACAGGGTGACAAGAAGGGGTTACAATTGCAGCAAGAGGTACTACTACAGGAGTCGAAATAGCCCCTTCTCAAAACCCCTTTCAGTACAGGTACTGTGAGGGGTGTGGCCCAACAGGTCCCCAAAGCAACCCCACAATGCTGGGATCCCTTTCTCCGGAATCCGGAAAGTTCAACCCTAAACCCCATAGATTCTGGTTTTCGCAACTTGCGAGGGGAACGTCGATTTGGCCCTAAACCCTAAACCCCAAACCCCCAAAACGCAGCGCCCTGGCCAAACTACATTGGTACAGCGGCCTGAAATTCCTGAAAGTTGTCAAAATCATGTTGAGGTCGATTTGAAGTAACCTACTACACACACACACGGAAAGTGGAAGAATCATATAAGGAAACAATCTAGGGCCCTATAGCAAATCACTCACGACCTTCGGACACGACTCTCTTGGGCCAATCCACCCTGAACCCCAACGACTTCTTGGGGGTTCCCAGTAATAAACAGACCCTATCATTTAGGGTACCCCAAGATTAAGAAGGGACCGTCACTTTGACCACCCTCCATTCTCACCTAGGTTTAGCATTAACGGTCGGGCGTAAAAGAATGAACAAACAAATCAAACACTTACCTAGACAATTTGCCCTAGTAGAGTTTAGGGCCTAGCATTCCTGCAGAGGTCTTCCAGGAATCGGGCTCCACTTATAAACATGCACAGTCAGGACCCAGGGTTTAGTTTTCAACGTTGGGAACAAGAAAAGACCTTGGCGCACGCTTGTTGAGGGGTTACCGCTACTTCCTGTGCGTTGGTTCTAGGGGCTTTCATGGGATATCCCTACCTAGTTGTTTGCTCATTTTTCCAGCCCCGACCATAAACCACGATATACCCCAACGTAACCCTGATGTCCCCGTCACTTTCCACATAAAAACCCTACACCAACCCACTCCCCTGAATAGGGACTATAATAGGGATCTTAATGGAGGGGGGTTTATGAATCATGGGTCTACCTTACCTAGAGCCTCATACCCTGTTTACCTAGTCTTGTACATAGAAGACATGGGACCTGAAGCTAGTGAATCCCCGTCCCCCTTTATTACAATCCCCCACCCCCTAATGCTGCGGTGAAGGTTTAGGGTTTAGGGTTTAGGATTTAGCGTTTAGGGTGGTGTACTATAAACAGTTGGGGAATATCTAATTTGTTGGGAGTGGAGAGCTTTCATATTAGGCGGAGGGCTTGATCCTACACACCAAGTAAGCAGGGTATATCACCCTACACCCACCCCCAGGGTGACCGAAAGGTCCTAAACCCCAAAACACATAAACCCTTAAACCCTTAAACACTAAACCCTTAAACCTTCAAAGCCCACACCCCAAACCCTAAATTCTTGAAACCCTAAATCCTTTAAACTTGAATACCCATTTTTTTTGTAAACCCTAAGCCCTTTAAACCAAAAAAAACAAAACCCTAAACCCTTGAAACTATCCCTAAGGGTCCAAGGACCCAAATAATAGGGTTTTAGGGCCCAAGTACCATGAATATTATAGTATTTGGGCCCTAAAACCCTCTTATTTGGGTCCTTGGACCCTTAGGGTATAACGCCCAAAGCCATCCCGACTCCGAGGCAGGTGCACGCGCTGCTGTTCAGCGCGCCTTTGCAGGCCTCGGCTGCTTGCCTTGAGCTGAGAAGAGCTTCTAATAGAATAGGGTCTAGAGTTTAGAGTTTAGGGGTTTAGGGGTTTAGAACTGAGGGGTTTAGGGTTTAGGGGTCTAAGGTTTAGAGTTTTGGGGTTTAGGGTTTGGGGTTTGGGCCCCCGGTTTAAGGTTTAGGCTCAGGGTTTTGCGGGGTTAGCGGGCTTCTGAACCACCACGGGGATCCAAGGGCGTGCTGGGGCTGAATGGGGTTTTGAGGGTCCCCATCCCGAATCTTTTTCGGACTGAAGAACTACCCTCAATCCTAGACTCACGATATATGATCCTTTTGCATATCGCATACCAATCTTCAATGATGAGGATGCATTTATCGTACGAACCAAACGGGCTTAAACCCTAAACCCTAAACCTAAACCCGAAACCCTAAACCCTAAACCCTAAACCTAAACCCTAAGCCCTAAACCCTAAACCCTACAGTAAGCCCAAAGCTCGACTCTCCAACCCGAAAACAGACATCGGAAATGGAAATACCTGATGTGAGTAGTGTTTTTTGGTGGTTGAACCTAGTAAGATAATAGGGTTATAGTAGGGATATATTAGGGTTATATAGGGATAATGGAAAAGAAAATGGAAACTACTACTTAGGGTTTAGGGTTTAGGGAGATTATATTCCTTATATAAAATACTATACCCCAAAAGGAGGATATAATCTTATTCTATATTGGGTACCATAGTATCCCCAAATAAAATACTACTCATGTAGGGGCTTGTACACGTATAATATGGTTTGAGGGTGTAGTATATGGGATCTTCCCAAATGTTAGGGGTCCGTTTTTGGGGCTCCCTATAATAAGGACAAAGTCATTTGGGGATTTATATTGGGGTCCTCCTATTTATGTAAACTGCCATCTCTTCATAAAGACTTTAGGAACTAGTATCACCCGAAAATTCATAAACGCGAAGTTGCGAGAACCGTTGCTCCCGGGTACAGAGCGCTTTAGGGCTTTGCGATATCAAAAAACCGGTGCACCCCTGGAGCTCCCCCCAACAGTGCCAGTAACGAGGAGAATAAATCCTAAACCCTATAAACCTTAAACCCAAGAAACTGACAGGATGGGGTCCAAATTTCTGCCATCTCCCTAGACCTACAACATTTCTCAGAAGAATTCCGAGGGGTTATACGATAAACCCGTAACCCCTAGGGGGGTGGGGCTAGGGTTTCAGGTCTAGGGCTTCTGGTTTATAGGGCTGATCTCTACACCCTAAGCCCTGTTGAAGATAGCCGGGGTGCCCGTAAGGCAGCAGCAGGACGAGCACATTCATGACCTTCAGCTACGAAAAACACCCGAAGGGTCCAAGTATGCAAATCGGGGTGCCTTAATGTACTCAACGCACTTCTGAAGGTAGTATCTTTGTCCGAAAACCCTGTCATTGTTTGAGTACTTGCAAGCACTGCTTGTTTTGGGATTATCTGATTTTTTGGGGGCGTATCAGGAATAGTTTATTGCCGCCCCCTTTATTGATGATAGTTTCACAGGGGACTGTCTTCGATTTCTGGGAGACTGACCGAGAAGTTCATCCGTACAAGTTCTCTTACCTTCTCATTCGCACCCCTGAGCCATAGACATGACACCGTGCAAACAAAGATAGGGATTCCGAGATTGTTTATACCTGGACCCCCAAAGTATGTAAAATAATGGCCTTTTGGGCTATATTTAAGGGTTTTGGGCTATTATTTTACATACTTTTGGGGTTTAGGTAGTAACTATTTAGGGTCTATCAGGAGATAACATGAATGTTCTCTGGCCGTGCCTGCTAGTGAATTCTGCGCCAAATTACTGGTTACATATGTCCAGGCTCTTGTAGAGCCCTTAGCGCTGGGGCAACTGGACAGTTTCCAGAAATATGGGACCCAACATACACCCCAACGTACTATGATCCTGTTTTTGGGCGGGAGCCCCCAAAAAGGGGCCTGATTGTTGGAAATCCCTGCTAACCTCCGACACCCTGAACAATTCAAGAATGTATCCGCTGAGCACTGTGCGATGGCAATATGCACCTGAGCGCAAGACTTCCTAACCAACAGCAAAAGCGCATGGTTTCAGGTACTTTCTGCGAGTCACAAGGAGCTGATTCTTTGGACACCTTGCTACACAGGGTATGGCTCTTACATCTCAATGCCAGAAACGGGAAATCTCTACAGGGCAAGGGTGGGTTTCAGTGTGATGAAAGCCCACCAACAACATGGGCGTCCACCCTGCTAGAATCTCCTCATAAACTAATTCTAATCCTTATAGCACCACTTATATCTCCCTTGGGGTCCATTGGGCCTTATACCCTAAACCCTAGCCCCCCCCCAAAACCCTATCTCCCATGTGGTCCCCTGGGTCCCCCCTCGTTGAGTCCGTTGGGTCCCCCACCCATGCTGATAAGCTCCCCCATATGCAACGAAGACTCGGGGTGTAGTCCCCTTAGGTAGATAGAATAGGGGGTACAGTATAGAGGGTGGACGGTAAGTGTGAGGCTCTCTCAAGCTAGGAGGCGGATTTAGGAAAGAGGCTTTCTAGGGTGAGGAAATTATGGGGCTTGTAGGGCGCAGGATTTCAACAGCTTCGGATCGTATGAGGACAGCTTGGGATTCTGGAGAAAAGGTGTGCCGGATGACTCAAGGGGTTTGTTAGGAAGCCCGAAATCTTAAAACCCTAAGCCCCTAAGCCCTAAATCCTACACCCTAAACCCTAAACCCTACACCCCTGAATCCTAAGCCCTACACCCTAATCCCTAAACCCTTAAATCCTAAACCCTACACCCTGAACCCTAAAGTCAAATGTATTCCACGACCGTGGTAGACCCTAAACTTGACAGACTTACCTCACGTTGCAACATACATGTAATTATACCTTTCCCGGGTAGCAAACATCTAGCTGTTTCACAGCTTTCAAGTCAAAACCTATTGCGGCCTACTCGAAACAAAGAGGGACTATCACGACTAATATAGTTTACGATTAAGGGCTGCGAGGTTACTGAATAAAGCCTAAAAAATTACCAGTACTACCTGAATCCCAAAAGTAGGTAAAATCCTAGCCCAAAACATTTAAACATAGCCCAAAAGGCTATGGTTCTACATACTTTTGGGGTTCAGGTATTCCCTTTGAACCCTTATAAAATACCTACGATGTTCTTAGGGTAC
>CAJNIZ010044947.1:8042-21336 GCA_905231905.1 Symbiodinium pilosum
AGTTTCCATTTTCTTTTCTATGATCCCTATATAATCCCCAAACCCTTACCCCACTATAACCCCTCCCCATCTACTTTGACTGTGCCATGCAAAGGCCTCGAAATCCTTCACGGGCCCGGCGCGAAGCAGGAGGTGGCTGATCTGCAGCGCCAGACCAAAAGTGCCAGAGAGCGTTAAGGGCTTAGGAACCCAGCCTTTCATAACCAAGGGTACCCAGATAGCCCAGTACCCCATCACTCAGGAATGTACCTTAAATCATGCTAGGACCCCTAATAGGGTTTAAGGAATGATTTCCTAAATCATGCTGAAATCCCTAAGATGGCTTAAGGCCTATTCTTTAATTTAGGGGTATTCGGCTGCCTGGGTAACCTGTCCTAGCACGATTTTAGAGGTTGAGTCTCGTTCAGGCGCATTGAGCTCTCTAAGGTCGTGCCCGGTTCGTGAGTTCTAGGGTTTAGGATTTGGGTTTAAGGGTTTAAAGTTTGGGGTTTAGGGTTTGGGGTTTCGGAAAGTAGTAGTCGCGGTGGCAGCAATGGCAACAGGAAACTGGGAGTAGGAGCGATGTCTTCGGACGAATTAAGAATGAAACTCCCAGCTAATAATGACTGTTCATATTGTGGAATTAAAGATAGTCCCCCTAGCATATATTTGGTACCACACTCGGAAGATTTATTTTTGGCGGGTGATGTTCATTACAGGAGCCAAGAAAGCCTACAAGGGTTCCGGGTTTGCGGTTTAGGGCCGAGGGTCCCGTACACCTGCACCCCTGCATGCTGTATCCTCAGGCTGCAAACACGTGATGGCACTTGCCGAGCAGATCACGATTTGAAAAATGAGGACCATGATACTTTACTTCTCTCAGCTATCGTCTACAGTGTTCCTGTACAATCCCTAAAAACTATTTGCGAGTCACAACTTCCCTGCACATTCCCTACAGCCCTCAAAAAATGCTCTGAATTCCAAGCCCCCAAAACCCTGCAAATCCCACGACCCTAAACTCCAAAACCTGAACCCTAAACCCCGAAACCCTAAATAGTAGTTTCCATTTTCTTTTCCAATATCCCAATACAACCCAACATTACCCAAACCCCGAAACCTAAACCAAGCCTCCTGGCCCATTGAGCTTAGCTGGTCATTGAGCAGCGGGTCTAAGCTGACGGGCTTGGGGCCCACCTGTGTATATAACCCAATATAACCCCAATATTCCCTATATAACCCAATTATACTATAGTAGTTTCCATTCTCTTTTCCATTATCCCTATATAACCCTAGAGGACTTGAGGGTCAATTTGCTTCGGGCATAGGGACTTCGTGTCGATGCCGTTTCGGAGTCTAGGGACTTAGGGATTTTGGCAATGTTTTAGGGATTGGTTTGGGGTTTAGGGTTTAGGGTTTAGGGATTTTGGCAATGTTTTAGGGATTGGTGCTCAGGGTGTGAGGAATCAGGATTCCAGAGGGTTTACAGGATTCAGATTTCAGGGCGTTAGGGGATCACATAGGTGTAGGGTACAACTTCTCTGCGTTTAGGGTGCCAAACCCCAAACCCTAAACCCCTAAACCCAAAACCCTAAACCCAAAACCCTAATCCCTAAACGCTAGCAAGGGTCTGGTTTAGCACTTAGGGCTACGCCCTCCATGATCTGAACCGCTCAGGATGAGCGCTAGGAATATCTCAGGAGCAAAGGGGATATAGGGTATAAGTATAAGGGTTATATAGGGGTTTTATAAGGGTCATGTAGGGGTTATATGAGGGTTATGTAAGGTTCTATGAAGGGTATACCATGTTTAGAGTTTCCTAGGGTTAGGGGTACCTTTTTGGAGGGTTCCAATAATAAGGATTATCCTATTTGGGGTTTTAATAGTAAGGATTGAAATATTTTGGTGTCTATAATTTAGGGGTCTATAAACAGGATTGTAATATTTGGGGGTCTGTATTACCCTATTTAAGAACTTCTCAAAGTTGAAGAGCCTGTGATTCATCTCAGGAATCGGAAAACCATTTGAGTTGTAGGTTTTCTTTGGGACTACTATGGGGGTTATTAAGGGGATACCAGCAGAGTAGACTACAACTCCCTCGGAGCAGAAGAAATGAGGTTCAGGGCTCCGGATCGGGGACGTAGGGTCTACGATGTAAAGGGCTTGGGGGTACAGGGCTGGAGGAATTGCAACAGGCACTTAGAAGGTTCTCATGAGACATGGAAAGGGATATAGGATTCTATTTTGTCGACCTGCCTCAGTTGCTAGATACAAGACAAAAAACGTCAGCAAGTCGCGCGGGATCGTTTGTATCACTAGGTAAACTATACCAAAAGCCGTGAATGTTTGAGAACGACACACCGAAACACTGCATCACATTGCCTGCATGAAGCTGGAAACCGCACGCAACCTCTTGTCATCCCGAGCAAGCAACAAAAAATCACACCAAACCCTTGACTCATACATTCCCACCATTGACTCCGATCATTACCCATATTGTGCCTAAACCTAAGCCTCATGCAAAGCGCGGAATATAGGAGTAGAAGTGACCCAAAAAAAAGGATATGTGTATATATTGCCAGTAAGACTCGTGCATCAATATTACAATAACGAGCAAGATACATTAAACCCAAACTGGTGCATGTTACTCCCTCCCATGTAAACTGTCGTCATCATAACACAGGACGCGAAGACATGGCTGCAACAACAAAACCATCATGCGAAGTTGCTGTAAGTGCTGGAGCTCTTCAATCGCATCTGATTTTGTCCTTCATGCAAGCTACGCTCTGCAGTTTGGGCTACAGAGCTCACCCAAGAAGGCACGCGTAACCCTAGACCATAACCGAAACTCAACAACACAACATAAGCCGCATGATCGTAAAGGCAGCCGCAGTGACATCTCCAATCCTTGATGCTAGATAATATTCCGAACTCAGAGGAGCAGCAGCAACAACAACCACAAAAAAAGCAGCAGCAGGAGCAGGAATGGTCGCTGACAGCGGCAGCGGTACTTCTTCTACTCCTTCTCCTGCCCCACTCCACTGCCACCACTCCTCTGCTGCTACTGTGACTTCGGCTGCAACTGCGCTTTTCCTACCTCTGCAACGCAACGGGGACGGCAAACATAATGGTAAACATTTGTAACCAGTTCAACAATTGCGAAGCCTACGCAGTAATCCCTGAGCCCTTAACGGTAGACCCGACATGATTACCCTAAACCCTAAGCGCAAACGCAGACCATCGGAAGGCCTGGTCAAAGGGCGACTTCGCCGCAGCCCTAGGCTCCAGAAGCTCGGGTCCAAAGTTTATGTGAGGGTTATATTAGGGTTATGTTAGGGTTATACTGGGGCTTTATTGGGTTTATGTTGGGGGTCTCTCAAAACAAGTAGGGTGCTCTATCTCTATATCCGGTTTCCGCCTTAGAGTTTTTCGGTTTGTCAAAGACTGGCCCTGAGGGACAATGACTACATGAGGACTACACGAGGGGAATGTGATGTAGTGTTTCCTCCTCAGGATTCCCTGTAAGCAACATGTTCAGGAAACTCCCACGTGATTCTACTTGTCTCTGACGTTCGTATTTAAATTTGCTTTGATGTTTACATGGGTCTCTATGGAAATCTTATGTGGCTTACAGTGGCTTGCAGGTGTGCACAAGAGTTTTATAGGTTTTTGGCAGCTTTCTACAGGCCATATGTAACTGTCAGGGACGACAAAGTTTTTGCAATCAAGTAGCAATCGTGAGGGCAGGCATACTTCGAAACACTGGAATCTGTTGAACTCCGTTCGTGCCGAAAGACCCAACAACTAAAGCAGCGGATATACCTACATAACCTATAGTCTATACTCCTAGTCCTTAGTAACCCCTATAATACTCCGTTATATAACCCCTTCGTAGGAGGTTAAACTATATCTCATTTGGGATTCTACAGAGGCAAGCTCGGAAACTCCCACGCAATCCCCTTGACCCTGAGCCCTAACCCCTAAAACCTAAAACTGAACCCACCCAAACCCCAAACCCTAAACCCTCAACCCTAAACCCTTCGCAGACAAACCCAAAGCACCCGCCAAGCCACAAGGAGTGCAGCCGGGGCGACCGGGATGGGCGAGCCTCAGGTTGAATTCAGAGGGTTCAGAGGTTTAGGATCGAATCAGGGGGTTCAGGGTTTAGGGTTTAGGGTTTAGCGGTTTAGGGTCTGGGGGGTTAAGAAGGACGAAGTTTGGGGGCTAAGCGGTCTGGGGGCTTTGGGATTATCATAACTATAAGGGATTGGATCTGCCACGAAGTGCTGAGGATTCTTGCAGACGACCGTCCAGCCAGGCCCTCAATCCAAAACCATAAGCCCGAACCCGTAAACTCTGAAACTGGATGGCTAAGGAACAGAAGGTAGAAGGTCGAGCAAGCACTTTTCTAGCTGTTTTGTGGTTCTTCGTGCTAGACTGTCCCCAACAGGAACAGAGCCAAACGTGGCAGCAACCAGCAGCCGAGTCACTTCACGTTAAGATGTAGCGTCCAAAATCTAACCTTGGTAAAATTAGTAGTTAGTAGCTCTCCCAGTTACCAGAATAAGAGAGAGACAGTCTGCTGCTCATGCATCTGGCGAGAAGGTGCATTTTAGAGCAGAGAGCTCATGGCGGGCGCAGCGTGTGTATTTGGATGCAGGTCCAGGGTGCGGGCTCTAAGTACGCCAAACACACGAACACCTCGTCGCAACAGTTCCGCAGGAATTGTCAGCATATCGGCAGCCGGAAAATAAGATCATCTCAGAATTGCAGGTCCCGTTTGCGGGTCTTAAAAACGGGGATTGCATTGCTCGCTCATGAACGACAATCGTCTTGATCGTTTAAGAAAACCTTTTGAAACTTCCAGCAGCCACAATAGCAGCTGCAGCTTTGCAAGCCGCAAGCCCTGAACCGTGTTTGGGGTCCGGGCCGCTTCCATGGCATCAGCTGATGCGAGGGAACAGATATAGCCAGCCAATTTCTCGCAGCTTGCCAGTGGTTTGGGGTTAGAGGTTTAAGTATCGGCTTGAAGCTTCAAGATGCTTCGGGCCCTAGCCATGTTTGAATCCAGAGTCTTCAGGGGTTGGAGCCCAGGGCTGCCATAAACCTGCCGCATGCAGAGCAGCGTCCTTATGTCAGCTCCGCATCTCAAGCTCATCTGATATCTGGGCTAGCTTCATAAGGGGGCCAGGCACTTTAAGAGGTTTCGGAGCACTTTGCATTCAATCTTACATCCTTTGCATGAGATGTGTGGGGGGCCATGATCATGCCTAAACCCTAAACCTTTGGGCTCCAGAACCAGGCCGCAGGTAGTCTGAGCCAGCAGATGCCGTTCACAATCTGGCATTCTGAGCAGGCGTCCTCAAGGATCCTCAGCATACGAGCTATAGTCTAAACTCTTAGCATCCCCCTGAATAACCCTAGGGTTTAGGGACTAAACTCCTAGTATCCCCTTAATAACCCCTATCATAGTCCACCCCATAGAATCACCTATGTAGCCTCCCTTTTTTAAGGAATCTAGTTCCTGAGGGCTGAAAGTTGGAGGCTCATGGGTGGCTTTCCATGGGGTTTCCTTAGGGTTTAGGGCTTAGGGTTCAGGGCCCATATCATCACACTAGAAATAATATCCAACTGTTACTGGGTGGGGACCATCCAACTTGAATCTAAAATCCAAAGTATGGGCCACTAGTATTGGCAGGTCCTCAATTCTTTATGTACCGTCATATACTACAAACCCATGTAATGGCCCTTAATTAAGATGCGGGAAACTAGAGGGGACCACATTAGGGGCCCGTGGTTAGGACGGTATAAACCCCTAAACCCTAAACCCATAATATCAATCTGTCCGTTTCAGTGTCTTGTGGGTCTAGAGCTTGCTCACTTCAGAAATCCTAACTAACTACTAAGAAAGGGCTATCTTAGTCTGGTTCCTTCCGTGGTGTTCAAACTCCTGTTTTGGGTCTTAGCTGACTAAAAATTACACATGATGTCCAATGACCCAGGAATGCAGCCTGGTATCCTAGCTTTCCAATTGCCACACAAAGACACACACCCAACACCAGCCGATGCGGAACCTCGTTAGACCATTGAAACCTTCACCCTTGAACCCGTAAGCCCCAAACAAACTCTGAAAGCTGTGCAAAGAATTCAAAACCCCCAAACCCATGCATTTTGCACTCTGCAACGACTATCAAGTTTCCAGTAGCCCTAAAATTCGGCTTCACAAGAATCTAACTCCGCGAATTTTAGAGGATGTACTGTACCTTCCATTCCACGGCATCCTCGGACACTGTCAACACGATGCCTGTACCACCATTGCTATGTATCCATAAAGCTCATGAAGCGTTCATACTTGCGTCAGTAAACTCACAAAGTTACCTAAAGTGGTACAACAACAAGTTTAAGGGCGATACTGATTACCCCAATGATCATCCAATGTCAGGGGGCATGACTGGAGATACTGGAGCAATTTCAGAAGGCTCGAAGTCCGAAGCCACAGCCGAACGTTATGACATAGAAAATGGTCACTGGCGAAGATTTCTTTTCAAGGCTAGTGCTTGAGGTTCGGGAGGGCAAGTGCTTGAGGTTTCAAGTGTAAGCCTTCAGTGACACAAGTGCTGGCTTCTTTCTGCCTCATCTTGCCCAGGACAACAAGATGTGCCAAACTCCGTGACAACAAGTCCTTACTGTCTCTAGCTGTTACTATCTCTGTCTAGTTCCTTGAAATTCCAAAATGGGGATCCACAGGTGACGCGACAACCTCAGCTCACAAACTCCCACCGTATGTGGTAGTTTCCATAAATTTGGGGACCCCAATATACACCCCCAAATACTACATAAGGACCCCCAACAAGGGACCCCTAATTTATAGCAACCCCCATATTGATATGAGCCTGTAAGCCTTGAACCCTGAGCTCTACCCCTGAGGAAGCCTAGACCAGGACCTTTTCTTTCTGCCTCAATTTGCTGGGCAGTAAACTCGAGCTCAGAGCATTGACAGGGCCGAACGCTTGCCGGTCTGCCTCTGGTTGCTTTAGGCTCTAGGGTTAGGAGTTGGGATCAGGGATATCAACTGACTGTCAGTGAACAAGGCTTAAGTTTTCAGACTTAGGGTTTGCTGATTGAACTTTAGGCTTGGTGGTTCAGGGTTGTGGTTTGGTCGGAAGCAAAAGAAGTCGGAGCACCACAGTTACAGACACGGTCACCTCTTTGTGTTCTATTTTCAACTTCTGGCTTCTGAAACCCAAATCCCTGACAGCTCTAATTAGGCCCGAATCCCCCAAATCCTAAACCCTTCAATCCCCAAACCCGAATCCCTGACAGCTCTAGGCCCTAATCCCCAAATCCGAGACTCTTCGGCCTAGTCGGCACAAGCCGAAGTCATTGCTTTTGACTGGGTGCCCAGGCGGCTTGTCGTCCGCATCGCCCGAAGACTCCGACTTCGACGGCCGGGCCTTGACGGCCGCAGCCTCAGGGCGACAGTTTATGGTTTAGGGATTAGGGTTCAGGGCCTAAAGGAAAGGGATAAAGGTCTAGGGATTATACGATTTAGGGTTCAGGGATTCTCAAAACAGGGGCGCGAAGCACGTACAGAGTATTCAGGAGCTAGAAAAGACTTGTGGAAGTCCATGAGGAATCTAAGCAGGGACGTCTGAAGAAAGTCGCATATAGGTTCATGGTTTTAGGAGTTTAGTGTTCAATTATTTAGACTCAGAGGGGTATGGCTGCAGGGCTGAAAAGTGACGGACTAGAGGGCTTGGGAGACTTTTTATGATGATGTGTGGATTTCCATGGGGGCCGTCTGGCTTGGCATATAGGATTTGGTACAGTAGGCATCCGCAAAATGTAGCGAGAAGAAGGGCTTTGTAGAGATTTGGAGGTCAAGGGCGGTATTGTGATGTTTTGGGGGGAAATTGTTGTCTGGTTTTGCTGAATTTGAGGGGTCCTACGTCGGAGCTTTCACAAAGGCTTCAATCAAGTCATGTCGAAACAAAACCCTAAAACACATGACCCTACATCTCAGCCCTCCCTCCGGGTTACTTACCTTGGACCTGAATGCATGTCAGACCTAGATAGTGAACCTTTCCGCCCACTAAACCTGCGAATCCCTCAACCATAAACCACTACATAGTCTCGGTTCCCATTTCAAATTCCGTTTTTCCATTTGGTTCTGAAATCCGGGTAGAATCCCTACATAACCTTTGTGTACTCCCTATATAACCCGTATCCCTGCGAAACCCCTACATAACCCCAAACCGGCCATCCCGGCACGCCTTTCTGCCTTCGATGGCAGGATGACCCAGAAGCTCCTTGCGTAAACCAAGTGAGGAGGACTGCTCCTCGAAAGAGGGTCAAATGTACAATCCCGATATATAATCCCTATATGGAATCCCTAAACCCTAAACCCTAAACCCTAATCCCTAAAACCTAAACCCTAAACCCTACATAATCTCTATATATAATATCAAACTTCAGGTTTGGTATTTGGATTTGACGTTATGGATCTGACAATCAGCATTTAGATCTCAGGGTTTGCTTTTCTAAGCAATCCGCGGGCTTAGCCCCTCAAGTTTAGGGGTCTAGCATGCCCGAAGCCCGGAAACAGAAGTCCTGTTACTGAAACAAAGGCTTAAGGGCTAGAATGCAAGTGCTTTGCGAACAACCCTGAAGACTTGGGCCTCCGTGTACTTATCGGGTACCTTCGCATTGCAGAAAGATTGTCTTGAGGAAGTGTAATTTCTGTCCCTGCAAATATGTGCAGACACCCGTAGCCACATGAAGTTAGATCCGCAGAGTCGGCAATTTAGCCAGTGCAAGCAGCTTGCGTGCTGAACCTCAACACCCTCACACCCTCAAAACTCACTTCCGACCCGACATCTTTGAACTTCCAGTCCCTGAAGATACATATGAAATGCGCAAACAAAAAAAAATACACCCCCTAATCCAACCGTAAACCCTAAACCTCCTTCAGCCCAAAACCTGCCTCCAGAACTTGAGCTCCGCGAATGCAGTTCGTGAGAGGCAGGTGCCCTACCTGAAAGAGTTTCCGGGATTCGGCATCTTTTTTGCAAGGTTGATGGTTTAGGGTTTAGGGTTTAGATTCTGAGTATGAAGCTCTGGGTTCACTTAGAGTTTTGGACCGAATCCGGCGCGACCCATAAACGGACACCATACTTCCTGCGGCTTGGCGTCGGACGTTTGTGTTGAGTCTATACTGGGACGATCGGGCCATCAGCTCAGGAACTTACTGGGTGCTGTTAAGGAGCTGAATTCAAGTTACCCCCTATAATGGAGAATCAAATGGAAAAGAAAACGGAAAATGAAATGGAAACTGGGGGAATATAGGGATTTAAGGAACTTAAATTAAGTTACTATATTGGAGGAGCCATATTAATCACTATGTCTACCCATTATGGTAACTTAATCTAAGCTCCTTATCAGCAATCCAGTTGTTGAGTTAGCTACTTGCATGGTGGCATTGTAGAGATTGGGCATTGCTCTGGGCTTTCAGTGAAGATTCTTAATTGAAGGTGATACTTGGGACCTCTGCGAGGTCTTTAAGAGGGACCAGCATAACCCTCACCCCTGTGCATGTATCCCTAAGTTCTGTAGGGTGCCCTCGTTTTGAGGAACTCTCATTTAGGCTTAAGATTCGGCTTTAAGGTCTAGGGCTTAGGATTAGGATGTACCATAAACGGTTTAGCCTGCCGGGTTTGCGGCTTTTGGTTTAGGGTTTAAGGCCTGCTTGTTAAAGCCCCATCAACTGCAGAGACATTTCTTCAAAAAAGGAACTTGCGTATCAAGTCCGTGGAGCAAACATGGAACCCCACATAGCCCCCTTCTTTGGAGGGCTCTAGTCTTTGCCAGGCCCGGCTTGGGGTTCCTTGTTCGTTCGAAGTTCGGTAGAAGGCCCCCATGTCCTGATACCAATCATTCGAACCATATCAACCCCGAAAGCCGTAGGGTGTAGGGTAAACTCTGAACCCAATACCCTAAACCCCAAGGGTTAGTCAACTCCAAGATCGGAGGCCTAGTCCCTAGACTTGAAAGCTAGGATCACTCCGACACCCATGTAATATAGGGGACTAAAAAATTACATTCATCATTTTGAGGTCCATTTGAGGTACCATATACTACAATTATACAAGGAATATGGAACCATAATATTGGTAATTCTGTAGGCCCTATATTAGCCCCCTTGCCCTCAACCTGAATCATTTATCCGGAAGCCCGTGACCCAAGGCGAATGAAAACCCAGGGCCGGCACAGGGGCATCCAGCGTGTAGATGAACTCGTCTGGCCTTCAGAGGTGGTTTAGGGGTCCTTTTTTATAGGGTTTAGGATTTAGGTGCTTAGAGAGTAGGGCTTCGGGTTCAGGGCTGAAGGCGTCTAGTTCAAGGGGCCTAGATTTCGAGGAGTCTTAGCTCTCAATCCCTATACCCTGGCAAGAGATTTGGATCTAGGGCCAAATCGGCTGGTTTGAGAACCACACTTAAGGGCCTGAAGCAATTCTCGGTCTCTATCAGTCTGCTCATGAAGCAGAGAGACCACCTCTCTTGCAACTCTTGCAACCACAGTGTGTAGATTTTCGTTCGGGATCTCACGATTGGCCACATATATCCTGGCACAAACTCACAATGACTCGGTGGATCCCAGACATGCGGGTTCAAGACAAAAACTCCAAAATGGAATCCCGCTCTTACATGTACGGTCTCTCATCACTACTCTGCGGTCTCTTGCTTTGTACTGTGATGAGGTCTTGGATTGTTGGCAATGGAAAGTTGATTAGCAACTGTACAGGTAATTGGCAAAAGGAGTGCAGCGATAGGCCTTCTGTGTCCCAAATACTGCCTTCAAGCAAAAAGTCATGAAGAGGACACTACCAAGCACAAGACCACACCTCTGACTCGCAAGCTATCTTGTGGAACAGCATCAGAAAGGTCGTGGGGCACAACTGAGATTTTCCCCTTTATGAGGAAGCCTTTCCCAGCACCCATCTCGGCAGACCCCGAGAGTAAGTGCGATAGTCCGCACCATCAGTGGGCAACACCCAAGCCTAGTTAGTAATATAGTAATATATTACTATATGAAAATATTCCTATATTGCTATAGTACTATATAATACTATACTACTATACTACCATAGGTGCAAACCCTCAACCAGTTAGCCTTCCTACACGCAAGCCTCTTTTCCCAAACCCTGCTTGGGGGCTCCTGGGTCCTCAGCAAGAGCCCAAAGCTCATCGAAAACAGTGGTAGTATAGTAGTATAGTAGTATAGTAGTATAGTAGCAAAGTAGTATAGTAGTGTAGTAGTATAGTAGTGTTGTAGTAGTGTAGTAGTATAGTAGTATAGTAGTATAGTAGCATAGTAGCAAAGTAATATAGTAATATGGCAAATACGACTAGATTAACATTGTAATATGTCCCCACTTGGAAGTGGGGTTTCAGGTCTGGGGTTTACCCGCGATCCTCCGAGTAGACCCCGAAACGTGTCAATGTCCATGCCTGCCGAGCTTGCTATCAAACCCCCAAGCTAGCATGGAACCGCCAGGTGGTCCTTTTGAAGACTGCTGTCCTCCTTTTTTGTTCTACGAGGTTCCACATGAGGTTGGGACAAGGTACCAACCGACATACCGAGGTCGCAGATGAAATCCCTACCAAGCTCCCTTATGAATTCTAGTTGGATCAGCGTCACCCTACTTTCTTCGCTTCTGCCATGACAGAAGATGCAGGAAGGCCAGCAGAAGGAAACCTTGACTCTGCAACATCCTCAGAAAGTTTCTGCAAGGGCGGGGTCTTCGGGACCCCAGGAATCGACAGGGGCTATAGGAAGAACACAGGCTCCTCGTGGAGAACGGGAATAAGCAGCACATCCGTAAGTGCTGCCACTCCCGAAATAGGATCCCCAGCCAGTTGCGATTCTTCCAGGTGTCGGTGAACCAAGACACCTTCCAGCTGCTTAGTGCAGCTTAAGAGCTGCGTGTTTGTAACTCCGCACGAAGGCTTTACCATCTAGACGTAGGTATCTGAAAAGTGTTCAGAGCTTCTGGTTTGAGGGCTTTCGATCGGAAGGCCAAGGGGTTGAGGGTTGCGTGTGAGGGTTGTGTCTCTGCTGAGGTTGAAACCTTCAAACAGACATGGAAAGACTGCTACCACCGACGAAAGCCTTGCTTGGAATCCATGCTAGCTTGGTGCGTTCAAGGGCTCAGGCGGGTTTGGGCTGTGTTTCAGCAGGCTGCATGAAAACCTTCCTCTGTCCTGACGGTTCACTGTTTCAGTTTAGTGCAAGGGTGGGATGTAGCTCTTGCAAGGCTTGCAGAAGAACTACTACTCTAAACCTCAGAAAGGTGCGCTGGATAAGTTGCGAAGCTCCTGGACAAAGCCGTTGTCCATCTTTGCTTCCTACTGCTTCAATGCCACACCAGGCATTCAAGGTTCTGAATCGAATTATGCCTTCGGGAGCCCACCTGGATGTCTTGAGGTAGAACATGATGGAAATACGGGTTTTCAACTTCAACAAGCCTGTATACGCATGTGAAACCTTAACTGGACAACGACCCTAATGGTGACTTCCATCCTGCAACTCTTAGCACAACTGTTTCGAGCTCTAGACCCTGAGCCTCACAGGCTTTCATTTTAGGGGCCAGCAGGTAGCAGATGATTGGCAGGTCCTGCATAAAGCAATGCCGGACATGACCCGAATAGAGGTTCTGAATCATAATTATTCCCCAAATGAAGCCATGAACTCAACACGCATTGGACCACGTGGATCTTATGCCAACACACCTAGACTTTGGGGTTCAAGGTTTTCGGTTTATATTACCCTTCTCAAGCACACGCCTGACCCTGAACCCGCAAACTGCCACCGACCTCTTCGGCAAACTTATCAAACTGGCCACGCACCTTTTTCCTGGGATGGTATCACAACTTCTGGCTTCAAGTTTGACATCGGTTTGTTCCGTGGTGATCTTGTTTTATGGCAAGCATAGACAAGATCATCAGATCTTGACCCGAAACGCAAACTTTCACACGAGCGAAACTTGAATCCGTACCTTCGTGTGAGCCATAGTCTACACGCCTTGTATCCTCCTTAACAACCCCTATACTACTCCCCGGTAAAGAACCCCCTCTAAGCAGCATCCAAACCTCAACCCTGGCTCCGCATCTGCTTGTAAAGCCTCACAGTCTGTGTGTGTGTGTGTACAACCCTGTGATCCAAGGGAGAACGTTTTTTCCACGTTTCTATGTTCACATGTTTACAAGCAGGGGGCAGAGGCGCCCATACAGACTCCTCTGCTAACAAAGCTGGTCTGTAT
>CAJNIZ010044947.1:30574-47258 GCA_905231905.1 Symbiodinium pilosum
CCCAAACCCTAAACCCTGAACCTGTCACTAGCTGAACTTCGATAAACCCTCTGGGGCAGCCAGGACTTCGGGCTTGGAGCTTGTAGTTTCAAGGAGCGGGGATGCCGTGACATCGAAAAGCCTTTTCAAAACTCCATTTAAGGTTGAGGGTTTAGGGCCGTTTAAGGTTTGGGATTTAGGATTTAGGGCTTAGGTTTTCCAAACCCATCAAACCTCAAATCACCCATCTTCCGGGGGCGGTTGCCCCACTGCTTTCTTTCAATGTCCCCCCTCAGATGAATAGCGTTTTTTTTGCGGCGGAACCGGGTAGAATCAGATTCTGTGTATAAAGTACACAGCTACTCAAAAGAAGGATATAGTCGAACTCTAGAATTGGGGGCTATAGTTTCCTCAAATAGAATATTGCTCAAATGTCCCTACAATGACCAACCACAAAAGGTCCCAGGAGTGCCAACCCTACAGAGCCCGATCACATGGAGAATGTTCATCTGTTAGGGTTTAGGGTTTAGGTTTCCCAAAATTAGGGGTACCTTTTTGGGGGTCCCTGTAATATGGACTATAATAGATTGGGGTCTATATTTGGGAAACTACCAAAGACCTGCTATGCCCAATCGCAGAGCTTTTGTACAAAGCCCGACCAGCAGTCTGGAGGTAAGTCCTGCAGCTGAGGAAACTCTGGCATGAACAAGTCTAAGTGTAAGAGTGCCCGAAGAAAAATTGCGCCACGCGTGGGGCCTTGCATTAAGTTCTCGACCTGGCCAAGTGTTCAGCGACTTTTTGTTCAGCTGATCTGAGCCTGCAAGAAAAACACTCTAGGGAAGCTATCCCAAAGTTTGTCTGAAAGGCGATGGGTAGAGCCCGAAATCCAGTACGTATGGCCGGTCCAGACCTTAAACCCTAAACCCTAAAAGCCGAAACCCTGCACCAACGAGCACCAAGACGGAGCCTTGAAATCTTGCTCTTTCAAAACCTCCTCAAGCTTGGCGAAGTCCACGCCTAAGTTTTTTCAAGTTTAGGGTTGGGGCGAAGGATTTAGGGTTCAGGGCTTAGAGATTAAGGTTAAAGCCACAATTCAGGCCCTGCTCATTGGAATAAACCATACATCAAAGAAAGCCCCCAACATTCTGCAACGGACCCAGGAACGGTTACACTCTGAGAGAAGGCTGTCAGCAGCACATGCTGGGTTTTTAAGATGTTGACCTCAACTGTAAACCCTAGTAGAGGTTGATTGCTCATTCTCTCATTTGTGGCAGCTTTGGCTACTGAGTCAAATGTGTCCTTACACAAAAATGATCCGGCCCTCACTGAAGCACAAGTCCTCAGAAATGGACGCCAATTCCCAACTAGATTCTGGTCGAAGCCCTCTACATCCCATTCCAGATGACTACAACTGCAACCGCTTCATAAACCACAATCGCCAAACCCCTAAACCCCAAAGCCCAAAGCCCCTTAACCCCGACTAGTGAGATGTGTAACCGTCCTTATGTGGCGGGGCCGAATGTAATCCATGGATGCTGTTGGGTCTAGCGTTTAAGGGTTTTGGCTTTAGGGCTTAGAATTTGGGACTTAGGTTTAAGGCGTGCGGTTAAGGGCTTAGGGTTTAGGGCCCCACTTGAGGCCTTGTAGGCTTTAGGGTTCAGGGTTTGGCACAACAATCCCATTGAATAGGGTTTAGGGGATATTGGGGTTATATAGGGATAATGGAAAAGAAAATGGAAACTACTGTAGTATATTGGGGTTATATAAGCATAATGGAAAAGAAAATGGAAACTTCTACAGTATATTGGAATATTCGGATAATGGAAAGGAAAAACGGAAACTACTATAGTATATTGGGGTAATATTGGGATAATGAAAAAAAGGAAACTACTATAGTATATTCATCGAACCGCAGACAGGTTCGACACGGTCAGAAGCCTTCAGAACTGAGGACCCCACCCAATGTTTCAGGCGAGGTTAAAATTGACGCCTGCAGGCGATATGAATGCTTTCTCCAAAGAAGCGGGGGAAGGGGGGGGGGCCTTGCAATATATGGGGCGGCTTCAACAAAAGAAGGTTCCCTAAAGGATTGCAGAGGGATCACGCTTGAGAAGCTTGGATAGGATGATTCCATTGTCTTTTCCATTATACCTATATAACTCCAACATACTGCAGTAGGTTCCATCTTCTTTTCCATTATCCCTATATAGCCCCAATATACTACGGTAGTTTCCAATTTCTTCTCCATTATCCCTACATAACCCCAATATCCCCTGAAACTCGAGCCCCTTATGAGGATTTGCAGCTCGAGGCTCTCAATCAATTGCCTTGTACATGGCCGGGTTACATGTCATAGACCATGGAGCTTGGGAGTTCACTGCTTAGAGTCTAGGGAGGAGTCAGGTAAAGGGTCTTGGGTCATGGGTCTTGGGTGCTTACAGGTAGTAACCCTAAACCCTAAACCCACTGGTGATGACTGGACAGTGAGACTGTCCAGGGAACATGGGGCTAAGATTTGTTTCAGGAAACAACTTCAAATAGGATACGGTTGGCTTGGCTTACTATTCGGATCAAGGAGCTTGCCGTCGCACCTGAGCTAACTCCGGAGGTTCCCCATTATAACTTCCCGGTTGTTAGTCAGGAATGTGGGAGTATAATCCCTGTTTATTCCCTTATTCCCTACAAAGAACCAGTAAGGAATGCCCCAACCACATGAGCTCCAGCTGGGGCTTGAGAGGCTCCATCAGCTGCCAGCCGCAGCTGTGCAAGTGATTGGTAAGGAATGATAGGGCCATAAACAACTAAAGGAACTCCTTGGATATATTTGTAGGATACCCTTGGGGACAACCCAGCAGATTGCCTGCGGCCGGTGTTCGAAATGTTCAACAACATGCGGAGATACACTTCAGGGTAGCCCTGCAAAGACATCACGAAAGCATATTCGAACTATAACACCACAAACCCACAGGCAGACTTGAAAGCCGAATCCACTGCTGCCAGTGAACATTAAGCCTTCCACAAACCCGCAAAACCATATATGTCCCGACCGAGCACCTTGAAATCCTGTTAGGTTGGGCTTCCTAAACACGCGCCCCCAAGCCACTGAAACCCCAAACCTGCCTGACTTCCACGAATTAACCTGCAGCAAGCCTGGCGCACGACTCGAGGTCCCTGCAGCTTTCCCATGCGCGGCCGCCTGTCCATCAAGGAAAACTAGAATGGTCGGTTTTCCAAGGCTCTAGGGATTTGGAGCTGTGGGAGTAAAGATATTCAACGTCTTAGAGATTCAAGCAGTATATAGGGGTTATATAGGGATAATGGAAAAAGAAAATGGAAACTACTATAGTATATAGGAGGTGTGGGATGTCACAGCCATTAACTGACCTAATGGTGGTTCTGCCCCTGGCCTTTACAAACATGTACATGTTTGGACTTGGGCAACCTTAACAAAACAGGCAGGCGTGGCAGTCTCCAAACTTTGCCGAAACCGTAGCACATGATTCTGCTAGAAATTATTCGAAATTGGAGACTGCTGGCCAGAATACCATTTTGGCTGCAAAATTTTCATGTCTGTCAAGCGTCCGTGTATCATATTCATGATGACCAAAACAAATAGCCCCTTCACGGTCAGAACTTTTGGGACGCACTACCTCTGTCGCGAATTCATGTCTACAAGCGGGCGCCGGCTGCTTGCATCACATTTTCGTGACTATAAGTAGGCCCAGTCACTACTTCTATCACTATCAGAGAATCATGGCGACAAGGAGAGGGGGCACGATGAAATGACGGACTTTAGACCATGAGGCCCTGGAGACCGTTGTCGGCATCAGGAAATTGGTCACTGCTCGCTCTCGCTCTCTCTTTTGCTCTCTCTCTCACTCTCGCGCTCTCTCTCTCAGGCTATCTATCTATGGGGTTTAGAACTTTGGGTCATTCTTTGGTACAGCACGGATGCTCTGCGAATCGGATGAAGGCCAACGTAGACGTGCTTCATTTGGGCTGAACGTCTCCGTCGCGGCCTTTGGAATGGACGTGACTATAGCTGCAGCCTAACATACAACGAGGAATAAAGCTGGAACAAACTAGATAATGGGGATCTATGAGGATTTGCAAAGAAACTGGAAACTACTACAACGGAAACTCCGAGAACAGGGCTAGTGCTCTTGAAATTCCACTCAGACATGGACATCGCTACCCCATGCTTGCCACCTTCCGTGGCAGAAGACGCCCAAACGCAAGAACCGACAGACGCTGCAGCCATCAAAAAAAAACGTTCACTGTTGGCGTAAGACTTCTGTCACAAGCTTCCTCCGGGCTCATAGAAGCAGTATGTCACACGGTAGCTGGAACTAGGATTCCGGGTTCCTGTGTTCCAGAATCTAATTGCGAAGACATGCTGAAAAAAGCTGACTGCCGTCTCTCGAGGGCATGCGAGGAACTCCTTTGTTTGATAACCAAACGAACAACTCAAGGTCTTGTGGGATCGAGGGACGGTTGTCTAGGCCGACGTGGAGATATGAATTGTGGTTACAGTCGAATGCAAACTGGAACGCTGTAATCTATGCTATGCTGAGCTCCAAGATCAGCAGCTTGGGGCTGAGGCTTTGAAGGTGGGTGGCTTAGGATCCAAATGGAGCCTGAACAGAAGTTTGGGTTATGGACTTGCTGGTTTGCGAGCGCGCATAGCTCACATCCAGGTCAGGATGCAAAACGTCGAGTCTTCTAACTGTCTCTCTTCTTCGCTGCTTTGGTTTCTCCATTTTGTGCGTCTTCTATGCTCCATTTGCTAGTTATGCTAAAACAAAGCAACTGAACAGCTAGCAGAGCAGCCAACACAGAAAAACAGACGCAACCCACGAAAGTGGAATGAGAAAGTAGAAAGAGAACGACACGTCATTAATAATCGCCAAGGGCTGTCATGACAGACACATGAGCAGCAAATCATGGAACACAGTAGAGGAAATTCGGGAAAGATTCAGGACCTGAAGGCATTTGGTTGGCTATTCGTGGGGTTGAAAGCAGCACAACTATAAGCACAATTGCTACCACCTTGCTGCCCGAACTCTTTAAAGCTGCTTGCGCAATCCCCAGATGTGACATACCCAACAGGAAGTTTGCTAATTGACCTGGGACCTAGAAACTGCAAAACCCTTCACCAGTTCAGTCCTACATGAACCCCCCAACCTACACACCCATCATGCCTATGTGATCGCCACTACCTGCTCAAATCTACCTGAATCTAACGTGGCCTTTAGTCATCATGTTTGCGAGAAACCCGAAGAGCCCTTCCCAATTGCCATCTAGGCCCCAGAAAATGGGGTTATACTATGTAGTAGTTTCCATTTTCTTTTCCATTATCCCCAGATAACCCCATTATCCTATGTAGTCGTTTCCATTTTAATTTCCGTTATCCCAATATATCCCCACAAAAGAACCCCCATGAGCAGCCCTCAACCTAGACCTTTAGGAAGCATCCCTTTTGGCTACCTTGTCCTGCAGGCGCCAAATGCAGCAGCTGCCAACGCAACTGCGCAGGCTTTGGTTGCGAAGCTGGCCTCGATTTGCTTTATGTATCTGGCGATTCAAGGATTTGGGGCTTGAATTGAATTTTGGGACATAAATAATTGAGGAGGCATGGGGAGGGGCACCGCTGCTGCTGCTCTATTCTGCTCCACCTGCTGGCGATGTTTCTGCTGCTGGCCCTAGCACTGGCCTGGTGCTGGATAAAACGTTTCTGGTGTGAGCGGTGCTGCAAATCAAGTTGCAAGTCTGTGTCTTCTTCTGCTGTCGCTGCTGCCGACAATTCACTGACGACAGTGATAATTCCTTAGTTTTTCAACGTTAGCCTCATCATGGCAGGCTTACGTGCGGTCCATTGCACTGGGCAAATGCTGCGGGAGCTTTCGAATATGGAGGCAACGATTCGCAAACAACTGGGTTGGCCCCTAAAACCCTCTGAAAAATGTTAGTCTATGGGTCCCTTATTAAAGCCATAAGGGAAAATATTAAATGTCCTAGGGACCTACGCAGAACAGAACCTTTTGAGGTCATCCAAGAAAACAGGGCGTCCCTCCAAGTTCCTTCTTGACATCCCCAAGTTGGCCGGCTCCCAATACATGGGTGGTTGTCAAAACGATGGTCCCTTTTTGGATCCCTATTATAATACGGCACCTCATATTTAGGATACCCAAACAAGGACCCTAATTTTGACAACCACTCATATGGGGGTTATATAGGGGTTACATAGGGATAATGGAAAAGAAAATGAAAGCTACTGTAGTATATTGGGGTTACATAAGGATAATGAACAAAGAAAATGGAAACTACCATAGCATGTTGGGGTTATATAGGGATAATGGAAAGAAAAAGGAAACTATCGTAATGGTATACTCTATAGGTACCCATTGGGATAATAGTAAGGTTATATTGGGGTTATAGTGGAAGACTCCTAAGACTCCTAAAGCCGTCAAACTGGAGCCTGAATCGCTCTTGGCTAAACCCTATAATATAACCCCATTATAGTAATTTCCATCTTATTTTCCATTATCCCTATATAGATCTCAAACCTTCCTTGACTCCAAGCCCCAATCCCTGACTCTCAACTTAGAACCCTTATAAACCATCCTAAACCCTTACGCCCAGACACCGACCCGCTAAACTTATCAACCCACGAAAGCTTCATCCTACGATACTGCACAACAGCCTCGTGAATAGATCTCACAGTTTAGGGCTTAGGGTTCCGTGCTGACGGTTTGGGACTGAACCTTACATACGACCCACACAACCCCAAAATGGTCAGCTGCTAACCCCAATAAGGACAATCTTGGCTTAAGTTCAGCAGAGATAAAGGTTTAATGACTTTCCTTTTGGGAGTCAACGACCCAATGAATGCTGCTCATATAACCGTTCAACATCCTCAAACAATGAACCCTGAATCCTGAACGCTAAACCCTTGACCCAAAACCCTTCAAGCTTCCCCGAGCCCAGTGCCTGCAACTGCGGTACCGAGCGGGGTGCGGCGACGCAGGGCCCCACAAGGGGCCGAGGCGCTACCCTGCATGGTGGGTTTGGCTGTAGCGTCTGGGGTCTGGGGTTGCGGTTTGGCATTTGGGTAACCCCTGGGCCGTCATGGTACGTTGCTGCGGGCTGCAAACTCGATTGTTTTTTGGATGCATGTTTGAGGCCACTGAGGTTTGGGGCAATTTGTTTCGAGCAAGCATCAGCACATTCGGGCCCCCAAATCCCCCAACATACCTAGAATCTTGGACGAAATCATACCTGTGGTATCAAGAGGGATGGCAAGGGCCCAGACATGCCCGATGATCTCAAATTTGGCTACCACAATGGGTATATATATATATATGTATCTATCTATCTATCTATCCAGTATAGCAACTCTAATCAAATTGTGGGTCCTTGCGGGCTGCTGGGGTCAAAACGTGCTGCCAAGTTCTGCGAACCGCTCAAAAGATCTGCGGTCTCAGCAATTTTTTGTGGCTTTGAAGGCATTACTCAAGCCAAGCCCTGCAAACTGCGCATTCGGCATCGTTTACAGGCTTTTGCAGACATTTAAAACTCTTTGGAGGCTTCTGAGTTGCCATTGCTACACCAGTTCAACCTACCTTTTGTGGACATGTTGCCTGTGAGCTGCACAAAAAATTAGCCAGAATATGGCAAGCTTGTGCAATGTGCATTCAAAGCGCTTGGGATGGTTTTGGGTAAATTGCAAGCCCTTCCTGACCTAATGCGACCCAAGATGGGGTCCCAATCGTGCTGATGATGCTTGTGCACTACGTACACGCGCACGCTTGGATCATCAGCACAAGTGGGTCCCATTTTGAATTTTTGTTAGGGACAAGAAGAATTTCAAACCAACCCAGAGACCTGTAGCATCATCGCCACAATTGAGACTCTGATTTGGCTTTAGAAGGGGACATGGCCAGGCCGGCCCATACCGCCACACCTGAAATAATTTGGCTTTGGGATTTGGAGTTTTAGGTTCAAGGGCTTTTGGAGTTTTACGGCTTTTAATGGGTCTGGGGTTTTTGGATCTGGGTACGGCTTCAGGCTGTAGCTGCTGAGGGCTCAGTGGTGCCTGCCTTGCACTATGTGATAATACTTACGAGGTAAACATTATCACCGCAAACAAGGTCAAAAAAAAGGCAGCAGCTATCGGGCCTTTTTGCAGAGTTTTGAGTTTGAGCACATCAGTTTTTTCGGTTTGGGTGCCTGAAGATTCACCTAAAGCGCTTGGAGTGTAAAGTCTTCGTGAATTGGGTGACGTTCCAGAACCGTCGTCGCGCGTTTTTGGTTGACGAAGTATGACGTGCCCGCTAATCCAGTGCGACTGATTGACCGTGGCTGCAGAGACTGTGATAGCAAGTGTGACAACATAAGTATGACAGTAGGAAGGAGCCCACGTATTCCTTCTCTCGTTCGGCACTGCATGAGGAAGTCCCTTGCATACTACAGAAAGCTAGCTGTCCACATCTACTCCGTATGTCAGTATATCATCTGGTGCACATACATGGGAACCACTGTCAGCTTTATGGCACCAGCTACTAGACCAGCACCGAACCTGCAGCTTCTTAGAAGATGCATGCAAGCACGCATGGATAAGTACAACCTCTGGAGCCATCCAAGTGGCTTGCATCCCCCGGTAATAGAGACTTGGTTTTAAGGCCTTGTCAGTTGGACCGTATCATAGAAAAACTGAGCTTTACATAGTAATTTGAAGATATCTATACTTCAAACTGCCTCGTGCTACCCAGAACCCGAAACCCCCAGCCACCGCGGAGAAAGCTCGAGGGTCACAAAGGCCAAGTCTGACATGGAGCCTGCAGAGTTTTGGGTTTTGGGTTTAGAGGGCTCGAACGGGCTTGATCGTTTTTACATATTTGCGCCTGCTGCATAGAGGGACATTGGGATGGACGATTTGGGGCTTATGCTCTCGAGCGACTATACTACAAAGGGGAGGATGGACCTGCTATGGCTTACAAGGGCTCTGCGGAGCTTACGTGACTTTGATAGACACCATAGCGTTGATTCTTCTCCAACATATATATATATATTCATGGAAACGCTGAAAGCAAATCAAACATGACTTTTCTTGGGTTTGAGACTCTACACTACCAGACCCAAATCCTTACTTTCACAGGCTTCGCGGTCAGATTTCCTTCCTGGCGCAACATTCAAGATTGCCTTCACGATGCACAAAAATGTGACCTCACGAGCAGAATTAGATTAAGCAAGTCCACAAGCACTCAACTTGGCGTGTTGACCTTCTCGAAAACAATGGGTCTGCTTCATTTGGTCTTTCATCATGAGGGGATGTTGCCGTAGAGGGTTGCGGCCTTAGAATTTCCCTGCTTCAGGTTCAGCCGCCAACCATTTCCAACCAGGACATAGCAAGGACAGCTGCAAAGGGTTGCCGCTGCAATGCCCAACCGGGCTCGACGAAGCTTATGACAGTTTCCCTCAGACTCCTCCTATCTGTTGTGTTGTTTCCCTACATTCCGGAAAGAATCAGCTGAGCCCCCTTAGAAAAGAGCGGCTTTGGAAATCCCTAAAACTTACAAAGGGATGTTGAATCAAAGCGAAAGCCAGAGCATCATCACCCACGTATTCAACAATAAACGGAGACCTGGATTGCACCTGGTACGGCACGAGGACCCCAAATTATACCCCAAACCCTAAACAGTGACGTAAAACAACACCAGATGATTCCCTTTTTGAAGCAACCGTAAAAACCCAGAGCTTCTACCCTCCCAATATCCCCCGCCCTTTGATACTCCCTATTTCACCTCCATTAAAGATTTCTGGCTTACATGCGGGCGTGTTGCATCCTGAACCTCACGTCCTATGCTAATGCTGAACACTAAAAGCAACCCTCAGTCGCTTGGAAATCTGATACAGTTCGGGGGCTCTCTGGTTTCAAAATTTATTTGGAATTCCGGGCTTAGGGTTTAGTAGGTGTGTTTTGTTCAATGAAAGTTGGGCCGGTGATTAAGCAACATGCCTTCTAGATCCAAGCGTTAAGAAGTTGGCTGCTCAGAACTCAAGGCTTCAGTAAGGCTTCGTGAGTATGCCCGGCATCAGGATTACTGCTGGGAAATTTACAGCGCCACAAACCCTACACCTTCTCCCTAGATCCTTAACCCTAAACCTTACGTCCAAAACATTTACACGACAGTCCTGCCTGCCATCTTGAAAAAACAGGTGCGGCGTCACGCACACGTTGCTATGAGCCGAGGCGACCGTCGAAAATTGGCATCAGAATAACAATCAAAATAACAGTACCCATAGAAAAATGAATATGATCGAAACAAAAATAACCGTATTTTCACTTTTATGCAAAGACCGGGACAATATTCAACAATCACTCAACTCAAATATACATATATCAAAATTGAACGAACACAAAAGCTGCAACACGCACTTTTCACGCTGTGGGGAATCACGATGCCAGGATGCCACCGCCTTACAACGGCTGGGTTAAGCATTCTGAGGAATACATGTAACTATGTTTGTCGTGAAACACCTGTAGCCCACATGGGCTGCATCCACACTGATGCGGTTGCACCTGCAACAAAGGGATGGGAGGGTGGGAACAAAATTTTGGTCACATGAACCAAAACGACCTGCATGCAAACACATGTTCACAAGGCATGCAAATCACATGTGTCCCAAAATTCCCAAAAGACATTTCCCTGTTTTGTTTTGCATTCCAAAACAAAACTCTTCATGTGAAAATAAAACTTAATCCACCTCTGGTGGAGGAACGTCTTGTTTTCAGTTTTATGCAAAGACCGGGACAATATTCAACAATCACTCAACTCAAATATACATATATCAAAATTGAACGAACACAAAAGCTGCAACACGCACTTTTTCACGCTGTGGGGAATCACGATGCCAGGATGCCACCGCCTTACCCCCTGTCAGACGGCATCCAGACGGAGGCCTCACGCAACAGCCCGGGCACCATGCCCAGCGGAACATCAGACCTCTCCCTGAAACCACCTGTTGGCACAAGCCCCCTGGACGGCGCGTCCGAGGGGTTGCTGGATGATGGCACATGCTCCAGCCAAACAAAAGCCTGCAGCTTCTCCTCCTTGGAACATATCATCCGAGCAAGACCATTTCCAATCTTGTTCTCTGACCAGCACCTGATCAGAGTTCCCTGAACACCTTGATTATCAGTAAAGAGGACCACATTCTTGTGTGCCAAGTAGTGTCCGAAAACCTCCAATCCAAGGCCACTGCCACTGCAACACACTCGAGTTCATAGATCGCGGTGCTTCGTTCGGCATCGCCGGATTCAAGGAGAAGCTTCAAAGAATCGGGATCAACCTTACACCCGAACCAGGCTACTGCCTCTCCTGTGCCGGAGTAAAGGCAACCACCTACGCCGCTGTAGCCTTCATCCGGTTCGAACGAGGCATCCACGAAACAATGAAAAACATCCCCTAAGGAACCCCTAACCTCGCGAGGGACCGCCTCAAGCAACAGGTCTCTAAGGTGCTCGCACGCATTCCGCGTAGCCAAGTTGATCTCATGCGATTTCTTGCTTGCATGGAGCCCCAAGGTCTTCAGGCAGGACTTGGCCTTCCGCCCAAACAGCTGCCCAGATGCAAATTGAAGCCGGCCCTTAAGTCTTTCGCAATCCTTCGGCCGAAGTTTGCCAGACTCAAGAACCTCTTCAAGCGCATCCAACAGTTCTGACCGCCGGCTGTCGGTGTTGGAAAAGAAAACCTTTCCGAAGGAAGCCTGCCTCAGGTCAATCAAGATGCCAAGGGCTTTGCAGCACGATGAATGATCAAGAAGTTTGTCCTTGGACACACGCCAGCCCAATAGCTGAAAAAAATATCGAGATGATCATGTCAGAGCGCTTGCAAAGAACTTTGCTTGAAAGGTGAAGGAAGTCGAGTCGTCAAAGTACATAGTCCAAACCAGGGCTAGCTGCACTAAAGCGACAACCCATAAACCTAAGGCGGCCCTAATGAACGCCGTCACACTTGCGACCGATCCGAACGGCAGCACGAGCTGGCGGTAGACACGAGGTTCCTTCGCCGTGGGACTGAAAATAACAAAGTAGCTGTCCAGCTCAAGGGAGGTGTCCGTGAGCGGGAGCTGTTTGTAGGCTGATTTCAGATCCCAACACTTGGCATGGATTTCCGAACCGCATTTGCGTTCCTGCGAACATCTCAGCCAATATGCAATTGTGCCCGCAACAACATCCATGCTGTGGATGGTGACCTGTTCTGTCTGGGTCACGCAAGCATTGACTTGGGAGGCCTTATAATCATCGATTGGGCGAACCTTGGGCTTACCATTCACTTCCCCTTGAATCACCCTGAACCGTCTGGTTAGAGTGGCATCGGCGGGGATGTCTTCTAAACATATTGGTCCTTCCACCACTCCCTCCGAAACTTCCTTCAGAGTCGCTTCTTCTACCCCTTCATCGACCGGGGATCATCAGACGGCACACACATGGCCAAGGTCGCCGCCCGGGCCCTAGACGCACCCTCGCGGAGCATGTCCACGGTCTGAGATGCTGGGCGGTAACAATCCTTGAAGACCTCCGACCTGGGCAACCTGCCTGTTAGGCTGAATCCGGAGCTGATGTCGGCTACCAGCTGTTGGTCTTGATGACCGGACTCCGCCAGGATCCTCTTGAAAAGACACAACCTCTTCTTGTCAGGGGGTGACGTTACAGTGTGACGTACAGCTTTGCGCAGTTCCTCAAAGACTAGCCGATGGGTGACGCACGGCTCGGGCTGCCTCAAGGAATTCGCTGGGGGCGCGGTACACCCCAAAGGTAACCTTACCCTTGTCCCATTGCAGTGGCTGAGACGGTTCAACAGCGGGCTGCACAGATGCTGGAGCCCCTCAGAATCAAGGTTGAAACCAAGGCACACCAAATACTTAACATCCGCCTTCGACAGCTTGTGTTTCATGCCAGGGTGGGCCAACAACCACATCCCCTTGGCCAGTTCAAGGCATCGTTGCACGCAGCGACTGGGGCATGAAACGCTGTGTGCCCTCTGAGACTGGCAAAATTGCGCCGGCAACTTGCTTTCCCTTCACTGACAGGACATGGTCACCTCCGCTTCGAGCAACCCATAGGTCGCGGACAGAGAATGTGGAGATCGGGGTTATGAAGTTCCAAGACCCCTTCTCATTGTAAACATCAGCATGGGGGGATGCTTGCAAGTCCCTGAAAATGGCCACGGCGGTAAAGGTATGGGACGAGTCAATCTGGCTCACATATCTGGCCAGGGCAGCAGTGAGGCAAGGATACTTGAAGGACGTGGTTCTGCCTGTGGCCACGCCACTGAAGACATATGCGCCAGCAATGAAACACTTGGAACTTTCGGCCTTCCCTTCAGGATCCACCCTACCTCCTCGTTGCATGTCAGAGTCAGGTGCAAGATCCGCTAATGGGCCAGTCGTTCGACCATTGGTCCGGACTCAGGAGGCTTGGGTATGTCTGTGCGGTGCCTAGACCCACCCTTAAATTCGGGCGAAAGGTCTAAACCACAACTTAAACAAATTGGGGGGTTGAGAAGCTGGGTTCTGTCTGACGCATCCCCTTAGGCACCAAGATGGCTACGAATTTGAGGGACTTGCAAGTTGAAGCGTTCTGAGCTCTCGGACAATTGCTCAAGAACACCGCCGGCACCGGCGTGGCCAGGCTGCATCAGTCCTACTAGCTGGACACTAGCTGCATGGTCTCTTGCCATGTTTGTCGCTGATGATCCTAATTATTACATGGCAAATGACATTCAGTGCAAGGGTGTTAGCCCCTATGATGATTGCTGTTCTTCGGCATGGAGGTTTTCGGCACGATTGGGCTTGATACTTGGTCATGCACTTAAGATGGAGCCTCAAGGCCGCTGGATCTGCGTCCACCCCGCGTAGATCCATGCCATATACAAAGAGCTGTGTCATACACGAACGATGCAACATTGAACACTTACCACGCACCTCCAACATGGGACCCTCTAGACTTTTAGACCCTCTCGCGTGGACCCGCGCCACACCATCGCTTCTAGATGGACTTGCAAAGAGCTATGTGGAGCCGCCTGGACCGCGCGTTCTTCGCGTGGGCAGGCCATCACTGGTTCCAAGCCTCAGAACCCATATTGAGAAGGCTTTGCACTATAATCTGTCGCTTCTGTCATTCCAAGGAATCTATTCCTGCAAGATCTAACAGCTTCATGTGGAAGACGAAGCACTTTCGCCTCTTTATAAAGGAAGTGCCACAGTGCAATACTTTGCTAATTCCAAACTCAAGGTGGAAAAATCTGATTGTCTTCTTGTGCGCAGACCAGATTTAAGCAAAGCTTAGAACCCTGCAAAGCAATGTTTTTGGTTGAATGTTGTCGAAGTAATCTTTTTGGATGTTCAAACCTACAACCCTTGAGCGTAAACGTGCAAGATGTCAAAACCTGGCCATTGGCGAAGCCGCGCTCTGCTGTTGGTTTTTTTGGCTTTGAAGACGCTGGCAGCCGTCATGTCCACCTGGCGCATATTGGCACAGGAGCCTAAGCCCGCTGCACGAGTGCCCTGCACGCTAACTTAAAGCGTGAGACAGAAAGGATCAAACCCATCGAGGAGAACCCTTACCATGGCGAGGTTAGACCTCAGCTTACTCCTTGGTACGTCAAAGCAGAATGATGTAACTTTCCGAATCAATGAGCGTCTTGTCAGCTCTGGTTTGCTCAAGCAGGTGGCCAAACTTGGATTCCAGCGAGCCACCCTCAAGCTCCATATGAGCAGCAAACCTTTCCTTTACTGCAGTCCTTTCCAGAATTCACCCACAGTCCTGGCTGTTTTTTCTTATGGCACTTGCATTACAGACTGTTAACTGGCAGCTTAACGCAAAAAACAAAAACGCACGTCCGAAACGAAAGCAGCTTGAGCTGCAATTGTGCGACCTTTTGCTCTACTATCAGTTGTAGTATTGTGGGCAAGAAACTCTGACAGGTCGAACCTTAAATCTAGAAGCCTTTATTGCCCAGCAATCGACTTAAGCGACCCAAACTTGAGACCCTGAAACGTCAGCTTTTTTTCTTCTCTTGCGAGCATCTGTCCTTAAGCTTTCTATATGCCTAGCCTGCATTCAAAATCAGGCCGTGTTCTAGTGGTCCTTGTTTTTCGCGCTGGCAATGCTCTTTTCCACAAGCTCAAAGCTGCAGCTTATTTCTAGACAGTTTTGCGCCTCGCAGACAGAAGAAAACTCTTCTGGTGCACAATTGTGTGGGCCTTCTGAGCCTGGCTGTTCTGTGCAACGGCAAACGTAGCCACAAAGCCTGGGGTTGGTGCAAAACCAGTTCGCCGCATCGCTGGAGACTGCCTATCCTTGGTCTCTGTTAGGCTATCGCTGATGCTGTTCAACAACAACTGCAATCAGCCGGCGTGGTGTTTCCACCGCTGCAGTTGAAGGACCTGGAAGACTTGGTCCAGGCCTCCAGAACACATGCTGGGATCCAGACACGCCGTAAGCTACCTCGGGTGCCTGAGTTTTGCAAGTGTGTCACGGAAAACTGTTGCCGACTTCAACGTGCACCTGCTCCGCTCAGCCTGTGCAGGGGGACTTCTCTTGCGTCGTGTGTGACACAGCACGGCCCCTACGGTGTCCGCTGCGGTTCGACCTGGTGACGGAGAGCACTCGGCTGTGGCTCTTGGTCTCGTCGGCCTCGACCTGCAGCAGCGGATTGAGCGACTGATCTAGAGACTTCCAGGCCGGTGACGCCGGCGAGGATGCGCATGTGGGCGTTGGTGCTGGGGAAGGGCTGCAGCCGAGCGGTGGCCACGCTGGTGGGAAAGACGGCCTCGGTGCCCGTGGTGATTCCGGTCACCTCCAGCAGCGCGCCTTCGACTCGCAGCCCCGCGCGAGAGGGAGTTAGAGAGAGAGAGGATAAGGTCCGAGTCCGCACAAACAATGTTGCATCTGTCGGAATAATTTAAGAAGCCCGGATCTCAGCTGCAAAAAAGCATCCTTGCGAGAAGATGCTTGGTTCTTTATGGGTTGGAGAGGCAGTGTTTGCGTGGTGGAGTCCATTTGAGACGTAGAGAAGGCCCGTACCGGCTTTGGAAAGTCAAATCGTCTGGAGGTTTGGAACACCTCTGATGGGCGCGGGTTCGAACCCTTCTGATTTCATGTGATGCTGAGTGGATCCACGCGGGTCCACGTGCGTCCGAGAAGAAGCGAGAGAGAGGGTCTACACTGAGAGAAGTTTTTTTGTCGGGTCCATTCCACAGCCACGCGCGTTCTACGCCGGGTTCTACGAGTCCCACGCGGGTCCCACGCGGGTTCCCACGCGGGTTCCATGCGGGTCCTTCGCAGGTTGTCGCGGGTCCATTTTACACTGCGCGGATCCGACGCACTTTTTTTTAAAATTCTATTAAGAAGAGACGGTCCAGGTGTTAGACGTGTAGAACTACAGTAGGACTTGCTTGAAAGCCTTGTAGTCTGGATCCTTCTGTAAATGGGATGCTTTATGGAAAGCGGTTTAAAGGGTGGTAGCGGTGAGATGTTGGAGACTGGACCAGAGCGTATTTTGTACACAGTGTAACTTTCAGAAGAAAGAGCGTTTTCTAGCTTCATTTTTGATGGGAACTTTCGGGGACGCGGGACGGTCTATGTTTCCCGCGCCGTAGCCCATTTGCAGGGCCTCGTTTTGGGGCCCGAAAATCA